>NQWY01033933.1:0-99136 GCA_019425655.1 Rhizophagus prolifer | reverse complement strand
TTAATTTTTTAAGTTCAGATTTATTACTTTAAATTGTAATTACTCTCTCGTTTAATGAAAGCTGCCATACCGTAAAGCAATAGCAGCTTTCTGAACCAAGATTAATACTCGTTTAGAATCCAGCCACTCGCGTACGCAAAGTATTCACGCAGCCAAGCGTTATAGCGACTGACTAAAGGAGTTTCGGCAGCAACTGTATAAATATGGGTATAGCCTTGTTTCTTTGCAATAGCTGCAGCTCTTGGGGTATGAAAGTCACTTGTAACAATTGCAATAGGTTGATCAATACTAATATGAGCTTGCTCAAGTAATCGTTTACTGTTTTTAAGGTTAAGTTCTGTACTTGTACTTTTGTCCTCAAGAATCATTCTTTCTTTGGCAATGTGAAAGTGCTGTTCAAGGTAACGAGACATAACTAATGCTTCGGATTCTTTCTCTGAAAAGTCTAAACCACCTGTTAAAACAACTTTTGCGTGAGGTTGTGAAAGGGTAACTGGAGCTGCTGTATCGAGGCGTTTTGCAAGAATGGCTGAAGGCTGTCCATTTTCGACACCACTACCTAAAACAATGATTGCTTTCACCGCGGGAATATTTTGGCCTGTATCTTTATTATCTTTAATAAAACTAAAAAAATAGCCTAAGCCAATCAACCAGATCCAGAAACATAACCATCCGAAACGCCAAACTGAATGCAGGCGATAGTGATAAAAGAAAAAACGTTCCAGATGATAATAAAATAATGCATAGAGGCAAAAAAATGCTCCTAATATTAAAGGAACAATTGTGCCTACATGAATTTTATTTAGGAAAGCTAGAAATAAGCCGTCTAAAAATAAAATTGAACCAATGATGGCCAAGAAAATCCGAATCCACTTACTGACTTGCATTGTGTTTAGAGTTGCAATTTAAATTGCAGACAGTGTATGCAAAATCATTCTGAATTCAATGCTGATTGCAATAAAAAGCCGAGTAAAGCATTTTAGCTATTACTCGGCTTTATTATTTATCAATATTTAATAAACATCGCGATGATAACGACCTTGTTGTCTTAGCTCATCGACTTTTTCTTCACCTAAAATATCAATGAGTGCTTGATCGACTCCGCTAGCCATTCCTTCAATGCTTCCACAAACATAAAGAACTGCGCCGCGTTCAATCCAGTTGGCCAATTCTTCTGCATTTTGTCGAATGATATGTTGAACATAAACACGTTGCTCTTGATCACGTGAGAATGCCAAATCAAGTCGTTTTAACATTCCCATTGTTTGCCAAGCTTCAATGGTTGATGCATAGAAGAAATCATGAGCACGTTGGCGTTCACCGAAAATTAGCCAGTTTTCAGTATAGTTATGACGAGTTCGAGCATGAAGCAAACTCATTAAACCTGCGATTCCTGTTCCATTACCCATACAAATAATTGGACGATTATCATCAATTAAATGGAAAGATTCATTGGTACGAATACGCAGTGCAATACTCTGATTAATTTCTGCGTGTCGAGTTAGCCAGCCAGATCCTAAACCTAAATCGCCAGATTCATCGGACTGCTGGCGAACAACTAAACGAAGGACTTGTTGAGAAGGAATGCTCGCAATCGAGTACTCTCGCGTTGGTAGAGTAGGGAGCTGTTCTAATAAATGTTCCAGATTAGCAAATGGTTCAATTTCGCCGGTTAAGTCTTTATTCCAAAGTGCTTTCTCAATAGAGATTTGTAGTGAGTCTACAAGTGCATTTTTAAGTATATGATGCTCCTGTAAGAATGCATTAATACGTTCAGGACTATTTCCCGGTTGTATTTCAGCAATATCTCCTGCTTGCCATACAGCTTCATGTTTGGCAGTCAGCTCAATATTATAAGCAGGTTGACCTAGACTATTAGGGTTGAGCAAGTCACGTTGCTGTAATGTCCAACTATCAAATACTTTTTCAAGATTAACAGCATGCAAATCTAGTTTAGTTGCTTTTGCAAGAGCCTGATTCCAGTTTTGAATATGTGTAGGATTTGCATTATCTACTTCGATTGTCTCAAAATAGGCTTTTGCTCCATTATTTTTAAGCCATATAGCTACTGTGTGACCAAAACTACAATAAGTGTCGGGGTATTCTTTCGAGCCTAAAGCTAAAACGGCATAGTTAAGATGTTGAAGTTCTAATTTCGTTTTTAATAGCTTTTTAGCAAAACTAGAAGCTAAGTCTGGTGCTTCTCCAGTACCATAAGTACTAATCACAAAAAGAATCTGTTCATACTGTTGTAAATCAGCTTCAGTTAACTCTTGTATAGATTTAACCTGCACAGGTTGATGTGCTTCTTGTAAGCTGGTTGCGGTACTCCACGCGAGTTGTTCTGCCACACCAGTTTGGCTAGCATAACTAATTAACCAAGGTTTAGCATTTTGGTCGATGTAGTGGCCAGCTAAAGATTGGCGAGCTGCTTGGGTTAGTTTTTTCTGTTTACGGCGCTTTAGATAAAGCATCCATCCAGTAATAAAGAACAAAGGCATTGCTAAAGACGCAAGCATTGCTACAAATTGATAAACTGGCCCAAAGAAGCTGCCACGATGTACAGGTAACATGCTGCTCATGATTTTTTGATTAAGCTTTTTATCTTCATAAAGCTCCATCTTTTCAATATTGGCAGTTTTATAGTTATAGACAGCTTGGTTGCGTGCACGCTCGTGTTGTGGTGTTGCATCTACAAAACTTAATTCAACTTTTCCATCGTCTTTTTTTGGTAGGTTCAGTGTTAGAGTTGAATAGTCGCGTCCGATTTTATTATTAAAACCGCTCCAGGTTTGGTTGAGGGCAGTAATCAGTTGAGCGTTATCTAATTTAGCTTCAGTAGAGGATTTGTCTTTATTGCGTCCAGCTCCACCATGTCCTTGCATTTTGGGTTGTTCTACACCTAATACTTTGAACATACCGCTACGCCACCAGTCATATGACCAATATAAACCTGTACATGCAAAAAGAAGATAAAAAACAATTACCCATGTGCCTACAACAGCATGTAAATCCCAAATAAAATTTCGACCTTTAAGTTTGGGTTTTACAGCAAGCCATTGACGTGCAGAGTGTTTCTTTGGCCAACGTAAATATAATCCGCTCAATACAAAATAAATGAGCATGAGGGCACAAGCACCAGTAATTTGCTTACCGAATTCTCCAGCAGTTAAGTTACGGTGAATTTGTTGTATGAATAAAAGTAACTCACGACCTTTAACATCAGGCAGTACTTGTGCTGTGTAAGGGTTGACCATCATATTGTAGCCACGACGTTCGCCTTCTTTTTCAATGTTTACAACAGATGAGGCGGTAGGGTCTTTGGCTATGGTAATGCTATTAATTTTAATTTCAGGCTGGGTGGTTGTGAAATGTTGATAAAGCTGAGCAGGGGTAAGCTTGGGTGAGCTTTCTGCTTGCACAACATAACTATCTGTATTTACCCATTTTAAAATTTGTTGGTCATAAGAAAAGATCGCGCCTGTAACTCCCATAATTGATAAGATGAGGCCAGCACTAATACCCAGAAACCAATGAATTTGAAATAAAAACTTTTTAAACATGGTCGAAAAATGTAAACATGATGGAGATCTTGTAACCAATTATAGCCGAAGATTGAGTAGATAATATGGATTTTCTAGGTAATATTAATTTTCATTATCATTTATTTTTCGAATAATAAAAAAGCCTCCGAGGTAGGAGGCTTCTTATTGAGAAGAAATTAGAGAGTTTTTGGCTCACCTACAGTTTCTTTCAAATGCTTACGAATTGTATTAAAAGAAAAGTTTTTAGTATCCATACGTTTAGGCAAGATATATGCACCTTGTTGTTCTTGGCCTTTAGGATCTTTCACTTTAAAGTTAACTAAAATGAAGTCAGGAGTGTTGTACCATTCATAGATGTTTTTCCATCCAATCGTTCCAACACCTTCTTGTAAGCCCATTTGCTGGCGCATTACGATACCGTGCGGTTGTACACCTAAACGAATGCCCTTGATTTCCTGTACAGGAAACTCATTCATCTTACGCTTAACATACCATTCCAAGCCATATTTACGGCCAAGGTAATAAAGTACTACACCAACAATGGCAACCCAGCAAATCACTGTAGAGTAGTTCTTAATAAAAATAAGACCTAAAATCGCAAGGGCTAAAATTACGCCCATAATTGCCCAGATTTTTGTGCTGATTTTATTGGTGCTGCGCCAGATAAGAAGCTGTGCATTACGTTGTTCAGCTTCTGTTACCTCGTAAGGAACAGGCTGAAGCGTATAAGCATATAAAGTTTTCGCGGTCATAGTGCAAATAACAAATTGTAAACTGTTTTAAGTTTAGCATTAATTGGCATAAGTCAGGAAAGGATATTATGCCAATTTCATACTAAATTCCGACTCAAATTTATAATGAGGCAAGTTCGCTGGCATCATTATCTTGATCATGACTTAGTCGTTGTTTCAACATACTAAATCGATTTAAAACACTGAGCATCAGTGATAACTGCTGTAAAATAATGAGTGACTTTTGGTCTTCCTCATCATTTTGGCTTAAACGTTGACGTATTGTTTTAAGCATATTCTGTGCTGTCAAATCAGGCATTTCGTCTCTTAATAACGCACCTTGTATATCGTCTAACGCTTGATCTAGAACTTTAAGAACTGCTTGATCTTGAATCTTTTCCCGATGTGCTCCAAGTGCTGCGATATAACTTAAAAATGTATGATTGAGACATAAAAATTCAAATATATCTGACTTGCGGGTAGGGTCAAAGTCCGGCTCTGTCGCTAAAGTTGAAATTAGTGAAGCGACCTCAGCATCGGTATTATGAGCAGCGCGGCGAACAATACGATAATTGAGTGCATGGTTATGTCCTTCATGGTATTGCTTTACCACTTCCGCTAAATAATTACATTGTGCTTGTAAGGAACGTCGAATGCTGCGGGGTAGGCGTCGGAATTTCCAGTCAGGCCAAATGAAGGTGACACCAAACCACGCCAATGCACATCCAATTAAGGTATCTACAAATCTAGGAATAGCCGCAGCGACTGCTGAGCCATCTAAGTTAAAGTTAATTAATGCCAAAATTGTGATGAAAGCGGTTGCTTGGGCATATTGCTTACTGCGTAACTCGAAAAATAGTACGCCGCTTAAGACCAGCATGACTAATTGTCCTTCGACAGAAGGTACAAGGAATACCACGCTAAGACCGACAATAATTCCGACTAATGTTCCAACTATACGTAAACGTAAGCGACGCTTGGTCGCGTTAAAGTTAGGTTGGCTAACAAATAACGCAGTCAACATAATCCAGTAACCATATTCGATTCGAGTGGTTTGTATAAATACATATCCAATGAAAAGAACAATCGATACTCGAATGGCATGACGGAACAGTACAGATTCGGGTGTTAGATTTTGTTTGATTCGAACAACAATATCATTCCAACCTTTTAAATCATCATCTTTGAGTTGATTTTCAGCCTGCTTCACTTTGTCAGACTGAATATGTTGTTCCGTTTCTAAGTTCAGTAGCTGTGAGTCAATCGACTTTAAATTTCGGTATAAGGCAAAAAGTGCGTTGACCCAGAGTAAGTCATATTGTTGATCATTTCTTAGTTTTACTAAAGATAAGCGTAAGTTCTCAAAACTCTGCTTAAAGCGTTTGTTATGAATATATGGTTTACGTTGTAAAATACATTCATTTAATTCTTGGCAAGCTTTACCCTGAATTGCCAAAATGCGCTGAAATCTAAATAAAATATCACTGTGCTCAAAAATCTTTGCTAACTTTTGATAGTCAATATGGGCAGAGTCCGCTCGTTCATGAATGTCTTGTGCGACAAAGTAATAATGTAGGCTACGACGAGTATCTTTTTGTCCACGGTCACCCTTTAAACGAGTTAAAAGGGCCGTTTTGAGATCATTAAAAATTGTTATCAATTTGCCATTTTCTAATGACAGGTCAATCATGCTCTGCTGATAACTCGCAGGAGTCATATCAACATCAAACAAATTGGACTTGGCAAATAGAAAATCGCCTAGTGAGCCATAAGAGGCTGCCAGTTTGTCTTGAAGCTGTCGCACTGGAAACAATAAAAAGCTAATTGTTGCAATAAGACCGTACCATGCTGCACCTACGACCAAAAGCGCTGGCTGTATATACCACTGGTCAAATAAATGGACTCCTAGCATGGTATAAACCGAAACAACCAGACATCCGTAAGAAATTGTTGCGTAGCGACGGCCTAATGAGCCAAGTAAAATCCAGCCAATACAAGAGGCGATCAGTCCTAATGCAAAAAGCATTGGATAAGGGAAAAGTAATTGTACGGAAGCTGCGGTAATGAAGAAACCAATATAGGTATAAATCAAATTCATGATACGCACTGAAAAGCGATCATCAATATCGCTTAAACCAGCTGCGACCACACCTAATGTGAGAGGAATAGTTGCTAGTTGATGGCCTAGAAAATAAGGCACGAACGCAGTTCCTGAAAAGGCAATCAGCATCCGCACGTTATACATAAATGATGTGTTATAAGTCGCTCTTTTTAGGCGTTTAAACCAAGATTTCAAATGAAGTCCTTGCTGATCAACCTGAGTGATAAAGGATTTGTGTATTTCTACATCAATGTTGCACAAATCATACGATAGACAGTGTAAGCTTGTCTGTATGCAAATGAGTGAAAAATGAAATATCGTTATGTCTGAACAAACAGCCCAGCGTCAATATTCTATTGGCTGGATTATGTTGCTCGCGTTACTCACGGCTTTAGGGCCTTTATCTATTGATATGTACTTACCTGCGTTGCCTCAAATGGCTCACGACTTTGGGGTAAGTACGCAAATGGTGGCAAATACACTACCAGCTTATTTTTTTGGTCTAGCCATTGGACAGCTGGTGTATGGCCCATTAAGCGACCGTATTGGAAGAAAGAAGCCGCTTTATTTTGGTCTCGCACTTTATGCTGTTGCAAGTTTATTGTGCGTGCTTGCTAAAAATGAATGGGGTCTGATTGCAGCGCGTATTTTACAAGCTTTAGGTGGTTGTGTTGGTGTTGTCATGGCTCGCGCCGCTATACGTGATAGATTGGATGTTCAAGGTTCGGCACAAGCTTTTTCTAGCATGATGATCGTGATGGGTTTAGCACCTATTTTGGCACCAATGATTGGAGCTTGGATTTTAATCTGGTTTCCGTGGCAAGCGATTTTCATTGCACTTTCAATTGTTGGAGCAATCTGCTGGTTATGCGTACATTTCTTTTTTAAAGAAACTTTGGCAATCGATAAAAGGCTCAAGTTATCTTTATATCAAGTGGCTACCTTATATGGTGCTATTTTCAAAGATGCGAGCTTCCGGTTACCTATGTTTGCAGGATGCTTAACAGGTGCAGCATTATTTTGTTATATCAGTTCAGCTCCAGCCGTTTTTATGGACCAGTATGGCCTAAATCAGCAAGAGTTTGCTTACGTATTTGGACTGAATGCTTTTGGCATTATGTTGATGTCATCTTTAAACAAGCACTTAACAACACGTGTTGAAATCACTAAACGTTTAAGAGCTGGTTCAATGGTACAAGTGACAGGGGCAAGCATTGTATTAATTGCTGGTTTAATTCCTGCGGCACCTTTATGGCTTGTAATGATCGGGTTATTTTTAGCGATTTCAGGGATTGGTTTAACAGGACCAAATGCCATGGCCCTTGCCATGTCAAAGCAAGGCGCACGAGCAGGAACAGCCAGTGCAATCATGGGAAGCATGCAATTTGCTTGTGGTTTATTGGGGGGAGTGCTGCTTAACTTTCTAGTTTGGTCTGCATCACTCAATATGGGAGTGATGATGGTGCTATTTACTTTGAGTGGTTTCATCGTTGTTTTAAAAGCGACGCGACAAGCAAAAAACCAAGCACTCTCTTGATTTTAAGAGAGTGGTTTGCTTGCATCTTTAATCAAGAAAAACTGCGAAGTTCTCTACAGGTTCTCTAGGTGTAATAAATGTATTTACAATGTGTGCAGGATCGGCATGGCCTAATGCAACTGCACATACTAGCTCTTCATCATCTGCTGCGCCCAAAATATCTAGAACTATCGGGTGGAAATGATTCCAAGCTGCCTGTGGACATGTATCTAAACCACGTGCTTTAGCAGCGACCATGACATTTTGAATCATCATGGCGATATCCATTTTTGAACCAATTCCCATTGCTTTATTGACTGTAAAGAAAAGTCCGACTGGTGCATCAAACAGTTTGAAATTACGTAACTGTTGAGCAGCCATTTTTTCTCTTTCGCCCTTTTTAATGTCCAATAGACCGTATAGCCCCCAACCATTTTCACGGCGACGGTCAATAAAAGGTGAAACCCATTTTTCAGGGTAATAGGCAAAAGTTTCTTTATATTGTTCTGCAAGTTCAGGATTTTTAGAAATCTCAATCTGTGCTGCACAGACACGCTCTACCATTTCATCACGTTTTTGCCCCGTCACAACATAGACTTTCCACGGTTGAGTATTCGTTCCGGAAGGAGCGCGACTTGCGACTGTTAAAATATCTTTAATGATTTGCTGTGGTACTGGAGTGTCTAAAAAGGCACGTACAGAATGTCGAGAGGTGATAGCCTCGTCAACAAGATGGACTTGTTCTAAACTCATGATTACTCCTGATCTTATTCTCTAAAATCCAATACGTTTTGATGCTTCATTTCACATCTTGAAGTTGCTGCATTTATAAGCAAAAAATATTAGAAAAGAGATATCCTTACATGTATGATGATGCGATTCGTTTAGACATAATGGCTGATTAATTATAATTCGAATATGCCACTTTTGACTTAAATGCACAAAATAGTGCGAGTTTGTCGATTATAAAAAAACAAAGATTAAGCTTGGGTGAGCGAAAAATATTCAATTAGAAAAAAGGTAGAATATGTTTAAAAACAGTACAAAACGGATGACTTTATATAAAAAATAACCAATTTTCATATAAAGTTTTAATGAAAAACATACACAAAAGTTTAAATTTCTGCATAATACCGACTTTTTTACGCAGGTATGATTTCTCCATACTCACGTTAGGAAAAGTAGTGGCTGCATAATAAATACTTTTACAAAAAGATTTTTATGCAGAAGTGGAGAAATACACGAGGTATAAGGAGCTTTACATGAGTTTACCGCTCATCAACAAGCAGTTCATGAAACAAGGATTGGCGATTACCATTGCGACCATGAAAATGAACTTAACTCACGCAACGACTAGGCTAAAAAAAATACAACAGCTTGGTACGCATCTCAACGCACGCTTCTTGAGTAGCAAGGATCGGGGCGCAGATAGTCGCGTTATAGCGCTGGCTTGTTACAGTCTTTGAAATTTATATGCAGTTTAGACATTCGCTCAAAAGTATATGTAAATATGCTTATGGCTTAAATCCAGATTTTTTATAACTCGATTAATTGATGTGAATCATTAAGCGAGCTGATTTAGCGGTGGTCATTTGTTAGTTTCCAAGTTTGTAGCCGAGTCGATGCATGCTGTTCATCCCAATGGGACTATGTTCAGTAATGCGATGAATTCATTTTATTTGAAGAGTGCTTTCTCTCATGCAACCTTCAAAGGCTTAGTGCTGGGCATCATGTTGCTTAAACTTGTGACGATAATTGCTATTCAATTGACATTAAAAGTTTTTTCTTAAATGTACTGAAAAAGTCCCAATTTTGAGGGGCTTTTTTGTTTATTGCAGTATTTTGGCTTGTGCTAATAGCGCATTAGCAAGAACGTAAGCGGACCGAGTATGAATGAACAACTCAATGCGACATTGATGTCGTGGGTAAAATTTTTTAATGACCCTTTATGGGATTTCCTAGTTATTTTCTTGCTGGCTGTCGGTATTTTTTATACGGTCTTAACTGGAGCAGTGCAAATTCGCATGTTCTTGCAAAGTATTCGTGTTATGAAAAGCAGTCGTACTGAAGGCGAAGACGAGCATGGTCTTACACCTTTTCAGGCATTTGTAACAGGTCTTGCGAGCCGTGTTGGGGTAGGTAACATTGCTGGTGTAGCAATCGCGATCGCAATTGGTGGTCCTGGTGCAGTGTTCTGGATGTGGGTAACAGCTGTTCTTGGTATGAGCTCGGCTTTTATTGAGTCTACACTTGCTCAGTTATTTAAAGTTCGAGATAGCAAGAGCAAACAGTTCCGTGGTGGACCGGCTTACTATATTACTCAAGGTTTACGTAGTAAAACCTTCGGTGTAGTTTTCGCACTGGCATTAATCTTTACTTACGGTTTCGTATTTAACTCAGTTCAAATCAATGCAATTGCTAATGCATCTTCACATGCATGGGGTTGGGACAAGGCCAATCTTATTGCTCATTTAGGTGGTGTTGATTTAGAAATCTCTTGGGTTGGTATTGCGCTTGTCGTTATGGTTGCATTGGCAATTTTTGGTGGTATCAAACGTATCGCTAAATTTGCAGAAATGTTTGTACCTTTAAAAGCAGGTCTTTACCTATCTGTTGCGTTATATATTGCATTAAGCAACTATGCAATTTTACCTGATATTTTAAAGCTGATTGTGACTGAGGCTTTCCATTTTAAGTCTGCAGCAGGTGGTTTCTTTGGTGCTGCCGTATCAATGGCAATGATGCAAGGTATTAAGCGTGGTTTGTTCTCAAACGAAGCGGGTATGGGTTCTGCACCAAATGCTGCTGCTGCATCTGATGTAAAACATCCTGTAAACCAAGGTTTGGTACAAATGCTTGGTGTATTCGTAGATACCTTCATTGTGTGTACAAGTACTGCAATTATCATTTTGGTTTCTGGTGTTTACCATGACGCGGGCTTCGTTGGTGTTGAATTAACTCAACGTGCTTTAGAAACTCAAGTTGGGCATTGGGGATCGGACTTCCTTGCTGTTCTATTATTCTTGTTCTGTTATTCAGCTGTACTAGGTAACTATGCCTACGCTGAAGGTAATGTGCAGTTTATTAATAACAATCCGAAAGTTATGTTCATCTTCCGTATTTTTGTATTGGTAATGGTGTATTTCGGTGCAATTGGTAGTGTTCCATTAGTTTGGTCAATGGCTGACTTGTTTATGGGTATCATGGCGACGATTAACTTAATTGCAATTTTACTATTAACACCAGTGGCACGTACTTTGTTGAAAGACTACCGTGAGCAATTAAAACAAGGTATTAAAGAACCAGAGTTTAAAATTAATAAATATCCAGAGCTGAAGAAAAAAGTCGATTCAGATATTTGGTAATTTTCAAAAAAGCCTCTTAGAAATAAGGGGCTTTTTTTATACACCATAAAAACACTTGAGTATAAATTTTAAACATGACAAATTAAATAAATTCAATACAGCTTTTCACAGAACGAGCAACTAAACTTGCAGTTCAAAATTTAACGTCATAGTGCAAAGATGGGTCATGAAACAGCTTAAATTGTGGATTATCGGACTTTCTATGGTGTTGGCTGGCTGCCAGACCACCTCACACTTATCTGCCTTAAAACCACAGACGGCAGAGGCATACTCTCGTTTTGTTGACCAGCCCTTTGCAAAAATTAAGAAACAGCAGAAAAAGCCAGTTGTCGCGCTAGTGCTAGGTAGTGGTGGTGCACGTGGATATGCGCACATTGGCGTGATTGAAGTTTTAGAACAGCATGGTATTCGTCCTGATTTTATTGTTGGAACCAGTGCAGGCAGTATTGTTGGGGCAATTTATGCGAGTGGAAAAACACCTGATGAACTGCGTGATACTGCATTGAAAATGAAAGCAGGCGACGTGCGTGATATTAGTATCGGTTTAAAAGGTTTTTTTGACGGTAAAAAAGTTGAAGACTACGTAAATCAACAAGTAAATAACTTACCACTCGAAAAAATGAAAATACCAATGTACGTGGTTGCAACAGAGCTTAAGCATGGTACCAAAACCGTATTTAATTACGGTAATACTGGTCAAGCTGTAAGAGCCTCTGCATCCATTCCAAGTATGTTTATACCGACTAAAATTGGTAAATCTGAATATGTAGATGGCGGTTTAGTCAGTCCGGTACCTGTTGAAGTAGCCCGTGACTTAGGTGCTGATGTGATTATTGCTGTCGATATTTTGGCCCAACCGATTTATACGGAAACTTCGAATGTATGGGGGCTCTTTAACCAGAATATTAATATTATGCAAGGGCGTTTAGCTGCTGAAGAACTTCAATATGCAGATGTCGTGATTCAACCAGATTTAAGAGAAAAAGCACATATTTTTGATGTGAAAGGCCGTGAAGCTACCATGAAAGCAGGTATAGATGCGGCAAATGCAAAACTGTCTGATATTCAGTTTGCAATTGATGAAAAAATAGCTGAACAGAATCTTTCCACTGACGGTTTAAGTGCCCAGTCCAAATAAATCAAAAGCAAGTATATGAAAATTAAATAAAAGCCCTTCTCGGGCTTTTTTGTTGAAAAATAAAAGATTTGTATGTGCTGATAAAAATTTTTGTATAGTGGAGCTATGCTGAAAACTCCTCATGACACATATGAGAAATTCATGCTATTTTTCAAAAAAATAATTGATTTGTAACATATTGAGGCCGACTAATTAGATGATTCAGCAACAGGTAAAACAAGAGTTTCCAACTTTAGAAGATATACATGCCGCTGCAGAGCGTTTAGATGGTTTAGTGGTTAAAACACCATTTGTTTTTTCAGAAACCATTTCTAAAACCCTAGGGGCAGAAATGTGGCTGAAATTTGAAAATCTACAATTTACGGCTTCTTTTAAAGAAAGAGGCGCATTGAATAAACTCTTGAGTTTATCCGAACAAGAAAAGCAACATGGTGTAATCGCTGCTTCAGCAGGTAATCATGCACAAGGGGTTGCTTATCATGCTCAGCGTACAGGCGTAACAGCCACTATTGTCATGCCTAAATCGACGCCTAATGTGAAGGTACAACGAGTACGTGAATATGGCGCACGCGTTATTTTGCATGGTCAAGATTTTTCTGAAGCTGCTGCTGAAATGCATCGTGTTGCACAAGAAGAATCTTTAACGATTATCCACCCATTTGATGATGCAGAAATTATTGCAGGTCAGGGAACCATTGCGCTCGAAATGCTTGCAGCTGTTCCTGAACTAGACATTTTAGTTGTGCCAATTGGCGGTGGTGGTCTCATTTCTGGTATTGCGATAGCAGCAAAATCGATAAACCCTAAAATTAAGGTCATCGGGGTTCAATCGGTTGTATATCCAAGCATGGCGAAATTGCTTTGTAACTATCAAATCGCAGTTTCCTTAGGTTCAACCGTAGCTGAGGGTATTGCGGTTAAAACTCCGGGTGAGCTTACGACCCAAGTCGCTAAAGAATACGTTGATGACATTGTTGTTGTCACTGAAGACATGATTGAAGAAGCAATTGCGCTGTTACTTAATATTGAGAAAACAGTATGTGAAGGAGCAGGGGCGACAGGTATTGCTGCAATTATGTCTCGACCAGATCTATTTTTAGGTCATAAAGTCGGGGTTGTTTTATCTGGGGGTAATATTGATACACGAGTGATGGTTTCCGTATTACAGCGTCACTTGACGCGTACAGGGCGTATGGTTCGTATTCGTGTCGAATTACCAGATAATCCGGGTGCTTTAGCGCGTTTAACAGCAATTATTGCTGAGCAAGGCGGTAACATTTACGAACTGCGCCATGAACGCTTTGCTGCCACAAGTCGTGCCAAAGAAAGTGCAGTCAGTGTTGATGTCGAGTTAAAAAGTGCTCCAGATTTGGAACCTTTAATTCAGGCTATGCAGCTTGAAGGTTATATTGTTCGTAAAGAAGAGATTTAAACACAGATATCACTATGATATAAAAGCCGTATATGGCTCTTAAGGGAGTCATATGCGAAGCAATTTAAATGGATTAAATTGCAAAAAGGATGAATTTACAAAAAAACGATCAAATCCTTCAATGAAATGGGAAAAACTGACAATTCTCTAAACTTTGCCCTTCACAATTTTAAGGTTTAGGTTTTAGTATTCTCTTCATTGCAAATTTGAAGAAATATAGGGATAACAACACTCAATGTTCAAATCATTTTTTCCGTCTCCACGGTATTTTTTTATATCTGTAGTTATTTGGCTCGCGCTAAATATGGTGCTCTGGTATACAGGGGGAGAACACTGGGGGCAGTATGTAGGCTTTCCTCATGGTTATGCAGATGCTGAGTTGCCTGTTGGTGTAAGTCGCTTCTGGTCACCTGCTTTCTTATGGTTTTATCTCTGGTTCTTTATCTCAACAGCATTGTTTGCTGGTTTTTGGAAAATTGTTTCTAATAATCCGTGGCAGCGTTGGTCTATCTGGGGATCAGCATTTATTCTATTTAATATCTGGTTTGCTGTTCAGTCCAGTGTTGCGATTAATGCATGGTATGTACCGTTTTGGGACTTAATTCAAAAAATGCTTTCTAGTGGAGGGGGGGATCTCTCTGCACTATACAGTGAAACCCTAGTTTTTCTTTATATTGCAATGGTCGCTGTGACTTTAGCTGTCATTAATGCTTTTTTCACAAGTCATTATGTATTCCGTTGGCGTACGGCAATGAATGAATATTATACGGAACATTGGGAAAAGCTTCGCCATATTGAAGGTGCTTCGCAGCGTGTACAAGAAGATACCATGCGTTTTGCAACTATTTTGGAAGATTTAGGGGTAGAGTTGGTAAAAGCTCTTATTACATTGATTGCTTTCTTACCTATTTTATTTCAACTTTCTAAACACGTTACTGTTTTACCAATTGTTGGTGAGTTAGATCACTCTTTGGTATGGGCTGCAATAGTATGGTCAATTTTTGGTACCATTTTATTAATGGTAGTTGGTATTAAATTACCAGGATTGCAATTTAATAATCAAAAAGTAGAAGCAGCTTACCGTAAAGAATTGGTTTATGGCGAAGATCATGCTGATCGTGCAAAACCTGCTACTTTACGTGAGTTATTTAGTAATGTACGTAAAAATTATTTTAGACTTTACTTTCATTATGCTTATTTCAATATGACGGCGATTTGGTATGGGCAACTTGATATTTTGTATAACTTGGTTGTTCTTTTCCCATCTATAGCCGCTGGTAAACTCACATTAGGTTTAATTCAACAAATTGCAAATGTGTTTGGTCGCGTAAGAGATTCATTCCAATATCTAATTAGTTCATGGAAAACAATTATTGAACTACTTTCGATTTACAAGCGTTTAAAAGCTTTTGAATCAATATTGCATAAATAAATAAAAACCCGCGAAAGCGGGTTTTTTTATAAGTATTAGATTAGTGAGTTGCATTATAAAAATTAAGAATAGAACCAACTAATGATTGCTGAGATTTATCTAAGGTGACTTGAATCTCTTTATAGTTGAATGTGTCCTCATCATCATATTTGGCAATACCATGCGTTTTATTGTTCACTTGTGGAATTTGATAACTAAAAAAAGCCACTTTTTTTGAGGGATGAACGATGTTAATGAGTTTTTTAGGGTCTTTGAATCCGCCAAACTCATTTTCAACACTTTCTTTTAACAGTTCAGGAAAATAAAGCGTTGCATTTGGTAATCCACACCCAACGCAAAAAGAAGAGTCATAAAGCTCTATCGCTTGTTTTTGATCTGGACTCATTACTAAAGCAAAACCAGTTCCATTCGCACCTGCATTTGCTTGTACATCTTGCCAGTTACGTGGAACCAGCACCAATCCTGTTTCAGGTAATGCAAGAAGCTTGAGTTGTTTTGCATGTTGAGCATCGAGTTTAAAATTAAAATGGCAGCTTTTAGGCGTACAGGTTTCAAAACTTTTAAGTAAACCATCTTCTATAGGGTTTTGTGCCGTTACTCCATAAAAAGGGACTGTAACGCCGTTTAAAAAATTTGCTTCTCCAAGCTTATAGAACTGATTATCTGCTTTGCGTGTTGCAGCAGAGCTATAAAACTTTGGAAAATGAGGAGTAAAGCTTTTTACTTCTGCATAAGCAGTTGAAGTGAGACTTACCAATACTGTGCATAATAAAAAATTTAATTTTTTCATTTTTAGAAAGTAATCAATTTAAAATCTTATATAAATCTAACATATTCTTTTAAACTATAAGGTAATTCAAAATTGAAAACTGTTTTTAATTTCATAATAAAAACAGATTTATAGAGATATGGAAAAATGAAAAATATACTTTCAATTTGCTGTTTAGCAGCAATAAGTTCTTATAGTTTTGCTCAAGACATTAAAGGCATTTCATTTTCTCATCAAGAGTGGGAAATCTATTGTAGTAATACGGGTACTTGTAAGGCTGCTGGCTATCAAAATGAAGACAATGGTGATAATCCAGCTTCAATTTTAATAACGCGTAAAGCAGGGCCAAAACAACCTGTGCAAGTTGAGTTTGCTTTGTCTGACTATGAACAAAGCATGCCTGCAAATCAGCTTAAAAATATCCATTTTTATATCAATGGCAAAGATTTAGGGCTTGTGGTTGTAGATGGCACTGAGCTGCCAATTATGGGTAAACTAAGTAGCTTACAAACCAATGCTCTACTACAGCAATCTAAGCAAAAAACTGAAATTACATTTAAAAATGCGCAACATGAATGGAAAATTTCCGATGAAGGAATGACCGCTGTGTTATTAAAAATGGATGATTTTCAGAAGCGTATTGGGACTGTTGGTGCTTTAGTCAAAAAGGGCAGTGCCAATGAAAATCAAGTGCTGATGCCTGAGACAAAACTAGTTGTAAAACGTATTAAGACGGCAACCAAACCTTACTTAACTTTACAGCCAAAAAGTAAACAGTACCAAGCAATATACCGTAGTCTGATGGCAGCTAAACCGAATCCGAAAGAAGACGGCTTTTGCGAGGGAGTGTATGGCGGTAATAGTGATGGAGCTGAACCACAAGAAATTGACCTATATAAACTAACCAATCAAAAAGTTCTAGCGACTACATTGTGTTGGCGAGGAGCTTATAACGAAGGGTATGGGGCTTGGGTGCTCGATGAGTCTTTAAATGGTAAGGCAACGTTTGTGACCGAGTCTGCTTCAGATTTCGATAGCGGTATGATCAGCAGTTCTCAAAAGGGACGAGGTATTGGAGACTGCTGGGCAAGTGAAGAATGGGTGTGGGATGGCAAGAGCTTTGTGCATACTAAGGATATGTGGACAGGGATGTGTAAAGGCTTGGCAGCAGGTGGGGTGTGGGAGCTTGATCGAATAGAGTCTGTGGTGAAATAACTACTTTGCGGTTACAGAGTCATAACAGGTAACTTTGGTGACTCTGTGATAAAAAGAACAGATTGTTTATTGGAGCTAGACCTATGTCACGTCATCTTTACGCTATTGCTCGCCATAAGTTTTCACATCTGAGTCGTTCAATATGTGTGGCGGCGGCTGTACTAGGCACAACACAAATTGCAATGGCGGGTCCAACAGTCGATCAGCTCAGTGATTGTCTGGTTAAAGCAACAACAGCTTCAGATAAAACCACGGTGCTTCAGTGGACATTTACGGCTTTAGCAGCTCATCCCGATTTAAAAGCATTTAGTAATGTAACACCTGAGCAAAAAGACCAGTTAGACCAAAAACTGGCTCAGGTTTTACAACGCGTGATTGTAGAGCAATGTTCTACCCAAACTAAAGCTGTGATTAAGGCAGAAGGTGTTAAGGCTGTTGGAGAAGCTTTCCAACAGTTAGGTCAGAATGCTGGTGAAGATATTGTTAAAGACCCAGCCGTTAAACAACAGTTGCAGGGCACATTGCGCTATATCGACCTAAACAAATTGGTGACAACGTTTTTAACGCCAGAGATTTGGAATAAATTAGGAATTACAAGATAAAAAATCTAGTTTTCTACCTTAGTAATAAAGCCTGCTATTTAAGTGCAGGCTTTATTGTATACGGGATAAAGTGATTTATTTAGATCGTAATCGTAGCGCCTAAAACTTTCACAAATTGTGCTAACCAAGCTGGATGTGCAGGCCAAGCTGGTGCAGTTACTAAATGTCCATCTGTAACAGCATCAGTTACAGCAATATCTGCATATTGACCACCTGCGAGTTTTACTTCGACAGCACATGCTGGATAAGCAGAACAGAGGCGGCCTTTTAAAATGTCTGCTGCAGCAAGTAACTGAGCGCCATGGCATACGGCTGCAATTGGTTTTTTCACTCGATCGAACTCACGTACAATTTCGACAACACGTTCATTCATACGTAAATATTCTGGTGCACGACCACCTGGAATGACTAGGCCTACATAGTCTTCGGTATTAACGGCATCAAAATCATAGTTAATTGCAAAGTTGTGGCCTCGTTTTTCGCTATAAGTTTGTTCGCCTTCAAAATCATGAATAGCTGTCGCAATATGGTCACCATTCTTTTTATTCGGGCAAACAGCATGCACGGTATAACCTAAACCTGTTAAGAACTGAAAAGGAACCATAGTTTCATAGTCTTCGGCATAGTCACCGACTAACATTAAAATCTTTTTAGACATGATTTATCCCTCTTTTTAAAATATAAGTGATTTCTATTTTTAATTTAAATTAGCATAACGGTAGTGTGATTTTTAGGAAAAAGCTCATTCTTTAGTCGAAGAATGTTTCGTAAGTGATATAAAAAAGCCTCGATAAAACGAGGCTTTTAAATTTATGGGGTCTGCTTTTTATAACTCACAAGCTTTACCTTCATATTCACGACGGTTAAGAATGTATTCCTTACCATTCCATCGATAAATAGGAAAACAGAAGCCTGGCCCCCCATTTTCAATATCAGGCCAGCCATCTTTGCCTTTAGTTTTCAAAAAGGTGGGAAGGCCAGAGTCGCTAAATAGTTTTTTCCATCGACCGTCTTTTTGCTGTGAAACAATATAGTAGCCAACCCCTGTATTGCCATAACACATACTGCTACTATCTTGAATAACTGCATCTTTATGACCATCACCATTTAAATCTTTATAAATAATAATTTCACCAGTATCACAGTTACCTTTCCAGCCATGTTTTGTTTTTTTGAAATTTGCAGCTTTAAAAATAGATGCTACTTCACTCTTTGGGACTTGAACCGTTTGAGCAAAAAGTGTCGAGTTTATTAACAATAAAGAAGCAGTAATAAGTAATTTATTTATCATGAGTAACCTGTTCAGCATAGTTTTAGCTTAAAAATTATTGTGGATTCATTGCATTTCAAAATATATAAAAACCCGCTCTAAAGCGGGTTTTTCTAAAAGCTAGATTGGTTTAACCAATTAACTTTTTCATTAATTCATTTACTTGAGCAGGGTTGGCTTTACCCTTAGAAGCTTTCATGACTTGACCAACAAGACCGTTAAAGGCTTTTTCTTTACCAGACTTGTACTCTTCAACCATTTTTTCATTGGCTGCAAGTACTTCTTTAATGATTGCTTCAATTGCACCTGTGTCGGTTTCTTGCTTTAAGCCTTTTTCTGCAATAATGTCATCGGCAGATTTACCTTCCGATTCCCACATAAAGCCAAAGACTTGTTTAGCAATTTTACCGCTAATGGTGTTATCAACAATGCGTGCAATCATGCCACCAAGCTGTTCAGCAGAAACAGGTGAGTCAGCCAAATCTAGGCCTGCTTTGTTTAAAGCACCTGAGAATTCGCCCATTACCCAGTTTGCAGATACTTTACCTTGCTTCGCACCGCCAGCAGCAGCCACAACAGCTTCATAGAAGTCGGCCATTTCGCGTGAGAGCGTAAGTACGTGAGCATCGTACTCAGTTACACCAAAGTCTGCGATAAAGCGTGCACGACGTGCAGCAGGAAGCTCTGGGAGAGCAGCGCGAGCAGCTTCGATTTGCTCATCTGCAATAATCACGGGTAATAAGTCTGGATCTGGGAAGTAGCGGTAATCGTTCGCTTCTTCTTTAGAACGCATTGAACGCGTTTCCATTTTGTTTGGATCAAACAAACGAGTTTCTTGGTCAATCTCACCGCCCCATTCCAAAATTTCCATTTGGCGTTCAATTTCAACATTGATTGCTTGCTCAATGAAACGGAATGAGTTGAGGTTTTTAAGCTCACAGCGTGTACCAAAAGGTTGGCCTGGACGGCGTAAAGACACGTTACAGTCCGCACGGAATGAACCTTCTGCCATGTTGCCGTCAGAAATACCTAACCAACGTACTAATGTGTGAATCGCTTTGATATAAGCAACCGCTTCCTCAACCGAACGCATGTCTGGTTCAGAAACGATTTCAAGCAAAGGAGTACCAGCACGGTTTAAGTCAATGCCAGACATGCCTTCAAATTGGTCATGTACAGATTTACCCGCATCTTCTTCAAGATGAGCACGAGTTACGCCAATACGTTTAGTCGTACCATCTTCAAGTTGAATGTCGATATGACCCAAGCCCACAATCGGGTTATCCATTTGGCTAATTTGATAGCCTTTTGGTGAGTCAGGGTAGAAGTAGTTTTTACGCGCAAATACTGAAGCTTGGTCGATGTAGGCATCGATACCCAAACCAAAGCGAATAGCAAGATCAACTACTTTTTCATTTAAAACAGGGAGTACACCCGGCATAGCCAAGTCTACAAGGCTCGCTTGTGTATTTGGGTCTTGACCAAATTCAGTCGATGAACCAGAGAAAATTTTAGAATTGGTTGCAAGCTGAGTGTGAATCTCGATACCAATAACGACTTCCCAACCGTCAATCAGTTTCAACTTTTGAGCTTCAGCCATTATGCATTCTCCTCAGCAATTGCCGCACGTTGAGTATGGAAATCGGTATTTTGTTGGTATTGATGAACAATCGACAATAATTGCGATTCTGACCAGTAGTTACCAATTAACTGTAAGCCTACAGGTAAGCTGTCTTTATCAAAACCAACAGGAGCATTAATCGCTGGTAAGCCTGCTAAGTTCACTGCAAGTGTATAGATATCGCCTAAATACATTTCAGTTGGGCTTAAGTTCGCACCAATTTTATATGCAGTTGTTGGAGCAGCAGGAGCCGCAATCACATCTACATTTTCAAATGCTTTTAAGAAGTCTTGTTGAATTAAACGACGTACTTTTTGTGCTTTTACATAGTAAGCATCGTAATAACCCGCAGAAAGCGCGTATGTACCAATCAAAATACGACGTTGAACTTCTGGACCAAAGCCTTCTGAACGAGAGCGTTTGTAAAGATCCATCAAGTCTGCTGGGTTTTCACAGCGGTAGCCGTAACGAACGCCATCGTAACGTGACAAGTTAGAAGATGCTTCCGCTGGCGCAATCAGGTAATACGTCGGTACATAAGCTTCAGTCATGTTGAGATCGATCTCAACAAGTGTTGCACCCATTTCTTCAAGCTTTTTCAAAGACTCTTCAACACGTGCTTTTACGTCAGCATCTAAGCCTGCAACGTTAAAGTACTGTTTAGGAATACCAATACGTAAGCCTTTTACAGATGTGTTATTCAAGTTTGCAACGTAGTCATCAACTTCCTTTTTAACCGAAGTCGAGTCTTTTGCATCGTGACCTGCCATTACGTTCATCAAGTAAGCACAGTCTTCAGCAGAGCGTGCCATTGGACCCGCTTGGTCTAAAGATGATGCATAAGCAATGATCCCGAAACGAGATACACGACCATAGGTCGGTTTTAAGCCTGTTAAGCCACAGAAAGAGGCAGGTTGGCGAATTGAGCCACCTGTATCAGTACCTGTAGCAAAAGGTGCTAAATCAGCTGCTACAGCCGCAGCAGAGCCACCTGATGAGCCACCAGGAACGTGGTCAAGCGCCCATGGGTTACTTGTTGCGCCTACATATGAGCTTTCAGAAGTTGAGCCCATCGCAAACTCATCCATGTTCACTTTACCTAAAGTGACAAGACCAGCTGCTTTAGTTTTTTCAACAACAGTTGCATCGTAAGGAGAGATGAAGTTGTCTAATATTTTTGAACCCGCAGTTGTTTTAATGCCTTTGGTACAAAAAATATCCTTATGAGCAAGTGGAATACCCGTTAAAGCAGTTGCATTACCCGCTTTTAAAGCTGCATCGGCTGCGTCGGCTTCAGCAAGCGCTTGTTCAGGTGTAACCGTCACATAGCTTTTTACCAGTGGGTCAATTTTAGCAATACGTTTTAAATAGTGTTCAGTCAATTCGCGAGATGAAAACTTCGCTTGGCTTAAGCCTTCAGCAAGTTCACGAATTGATAAGCGATGTAAATCAGTCATGAGTAAAATTTCTTTACATTCAAAATTGGGAAGATGGATTAATTGACTAAAAGTTATTCAATCACGCGAGGAACAAGATACAAACCATCTTGAGTTGCAGGTGCAACAGCTTGGTATTCATCTCGATGATTACTTTCAGTTACCACATCAGCACGTAAAGGTTGAGGATTGTCAAAAGGACTCTTCAAAGGTTCTACGCCTTCCGTATCAATGCCTTTTAAGGTTTCCATCATGCCTAAAATTTTATTTAGACTTTGAGCATATTCAGCAGATTGCGTATCATTGAGCGACAATCGAGCAAGATTGGCGATTGCTGAAACTGTTTGTGCATTTAAATCTGCTGAATGCTGTGCATCCGATGTAGACATAACATCACCTAATCAGTATTAAAAAATTTCAAAATATCGTGCGTTATAATAAGCGATTGACTTGTTCAAATCATCACATTTAGTTTAAAGTTGCCACCTTGCATCCACATGAAAGTTTAACTGAGAACGAACCGTGATTCTAAAACGACTAATTGGCTTGTTTTCGCCGGATCTAGCCATTGATTTAGGTACAGCAAATACACTTATTTATGCACCAGGCCGCGGCATTATATTAAATGAACCAACAGTTGTGGCAATTCGTCACAGTGGTTCACAAAAAATTGTTGCTGCTGTAGGGCTGGATGCGAAACAAATGTTAGGCCGTACGCCTGCAAATATTTCTGCAATTCGTCCAATGAAAGATGGTGTAATTGCAGACTTTGAAGTGACTGAAACCATGCTGAATCAGTTCATTGGTAAAGTTCACGAAAAACGTTTGTTCCCACCTGCACCTCGTGTAGTTGTATGTGTACCATGTAAATCAACTTTGGTCGAGCGTCGTGCGATTCGTGAAGCCGTATTTAATGCGGGTGCCCGTGATGTGCGCTTAATTGAAGAGCCGATGGCGGCTGCAATTGGTGCGGGTATGCCAGTTGAACAAGCATGTGGTTCTATGGTTGTGGATGTTGGTGGTGGTACAACTGAAATTGCAATTATTTCATTGCAAGGTTGTGTCTATGCTGATTCTTTACGTATTGGTGGCGATGTATTTGATGAGCAAATCATTAATTATGTTCGTAAAGCTCACGGTTGCGTAATTGGTGAAACCACAGCTGAAATCATTAAGAAAGAAGTAGGTATGGCTGTTTCTGATGGTACGACATTAGAAATTGAAGTACGTGGTCGTAACCTTGCAGAAGGTGTGCCTCGTGCAATTACCGTAACTTCTGACGAAATTACTCAAGCGATTTCTGACCCATTACAAAGCATTGTAAGCGCGGTGAAATCAGCTCTTGAACAAACTCCTCCTGAACTTTCTTCAGATATTGCTGAGCGCGGTATTGTGTTGACAGGTGGTGGTGCGTTACTTCGTAACCTCGACAAATTATTAGCTCAAGAAACTGGTTTACCAGTTGTTGTGGCTGAAGATCCTCTTACTTGTGTAACCCGTGGTGGTGGTAAAGTATTAGAATTCTTCGACAACCCGAACCATGACATGCTTTTCGTCGGTTAAGTTTAAGGATTAGGCGGTGCAACCGAATATTTTTTCAAGACAGCCGCCATCTTTCCGCTCGTTCATTATTGCGGTCATTACATGCTTGGTTGTGCTTTTCTTTGATTGGCGTATGCCTTATGTAATTCAGCCAGCAAGGGATGTCTTGTACGCTGCATATAACCCAATTTATGCGCTTGCAAGTTATCCGGTACTGTCGAGAGAATGGCTGAATCAACAAACTAAATCTGAAACACAACTGCGCCGTGAAAACACTGCAATGCAGGCTGAGCTGTTACAGGCTCAGGTTCGTTTGCAGAAGCTGTCAGAACTGTCTGCTGAAAATACCCGATTACGCGGCTTACTTGATACACCATTAATTATTGATGGTCGTATGGAAATTGCTGAAGTAATTGGAACAGATGCAGATCCGCTGCGTCATATCATCATTATTAACCGTGGTTCAATGGATCATCTTAAGGTTGGTCAAACGGTTCTAGATGATAAAGGGATTATGGGGCAAATTATTAATGTGTACCCTCATAGTTCACGTGTGATGTTACTTTCTGATAAAGAGCATTCACTATCTGTTCGTCTAGAGCGTACAGGTATGCGGGCGATTGTTTCTGGTACTGGCGATTTAGGTCGCTTGAAAATGGAATATGTTCCAACCAGTGCAAATATTCAGGTTGGCGATAAAGTCCTGAGTTCTGGCTTAGGTGAGCATTTTCCAGCAGGTTACGCAGTGGGTACAGTAGCTAAAATTCGCCGTCATAATTCAGGTGAGTTTGCGGAAATTGATATTACTCCAGCTGCTCAGCTCGCAACGGGGCATCATGTTATTGTACTTTTCTCAGACTCATTAGCGAAGGAGCAGCCATATGCCGATCGCTAAATTGAAACGTGAGAAGCGTAATGATCCATTATGGGTAATTATACTCTCTGTAATCGTGGGTTCAGTACTCATGGTTTACCCGTTGTCCTATGATATTTCTGGCTGGCGACCATTGTTCATGCTTATGATCATGTTGTTTTGGGTCGTTTGCCAACCAACATGGTGTGGAGTATGGTTTGCATTTGGTATGGGGCTTTTTACAGACTTACTACTTGATGCTCCATTAGGACTAAATGCACTGAGCTTTGTTATTGTTACCTTTGTTACCCGGTTTTTAATACGCGAGCGTCGTATTTTGACTTTCGGTAATTTATGGACAATTGCCACTTTGGTTATTATTGCTCATTTAGCCTTTATGTGGGTGACCCAAACCATGGGAGGTACTCACTTCTCAATTGCTCGCCATTGGCAACCATTAATGACCAGTGTTCTAACTTGGCCAGTAGTTTATTATTGTTTAGCAAAATGGCGCATTTAGTTTTAGCTTCCAGTTCTCCGCGTCGGAGAGAGTTGTTGCAGCAGTTGGGTTTAGCTTTTGAAATTTATAGCCCTGATATTGATGAATCTGTTCATGACGGTGAGCTGGTTTATCAATATGTTGAGCGTTTAGCTAGAGAAAAAGCCCAAGCCGTATTAAATATTTTTCCAGATGCCGTGGTTATTGCGGCCGATACAAGTCTTGGGCTTGATGGTCAGATTATTGGTAAACCTGACTCAAAACAGCATGCCTTTGAAATTTGGAAACAATTATCTGGCCGTTGGCATGATGTGTTTTCCGGAATTTGTATTGCGACACAGCAGCAAATCTTGAGTCAGGTGGTGCAAACACAAGTTGAATTTGCGGCCTTAAGTACACAAGATATGGAAGACTATTGGGCCACAGGAGAACCTGTAGGGAAGGCCGGTGCGTATGCAATTCAAGGAATTGCTTCGCAATATATTCCCAAAATTCAAGGAAGTTATAGTAATGTGGTAGGACTTCCTTTGTACGAATTTTCACAGTTATTCAAAAGAGTGAAGACATAAGGGGTTGTTGATAATTCTTGATTGAATTGCATTGTCGATGAATAGTGGACAAAGCTACGTTAACAGTCTCTCTGACTCTTTAATAAAAATTTTATAATGCTTTGAGTTTATGTATGTCAGAAGAACTACTTATTAATGTCACGCCTATGGAGTGTCGGGTGGCATTAATCGAAAATGGAACTGTTAATGAGCTGTATGTAGAACGTACAGTTAAACGTGGTTTAGTCGGTAATATCTACAAAGGTAAAGTTGTTCGTGTACTGCCTGGTATGCAAGCGGCTTTTGTTGATATCGGTTTATCTAGAACAGCCTTTTTACATATTAATGATATGGTTTGGCCTCGTTCTCAACCAACGCCTAACGTTTTTGAATTACTTCATCCAGGACAAACGCTTACCGTTCAGGTTATGAAAGATATGCTGGGTACAAAAGGCGCCCGCCTGAGTACTGATCTTTCAATTCCTTCTCGCTATTTAGTTCTCATGCCATATGGTAATCATATCGGGGTTTCTCAGCGTATTGAGTCAGAAGAAGAACGTGAGCGCTTACGTAATATCATCGAAGGTATTCAGGCAGAGCACAATCTACCGGGGAGTGTGATTGTACGTACTGCTGCTGAAGGCGTAGATGATGCTGAGATTGCGCAGGATATGTGTTACCTCAGTAAGTTATGGGAATACATTCAGCGTAAGCAAGTTGATGTTGCCGTACCTTCCTTAATTTTTGAAGAATTACCGCTACCACAACGAATTATTCGTGATTTGGCAAGCGAAGAAACTGCAAAAATTTATGTCGACTCGAGAGAGATTCATGGAAAACTCCGTGAATTTGTAGATGAGTTTGTACCGAATATGCAAAGTCGCCTGATTCATTATCCAGGTGAACGCCCATTATTCGATCTTTATAACGTTGAAGAAGATATTCAAAAAGCGTTACAAACCCGTGTTGCTCTAAAGTCTGGTGGTTATCTAATGATTGACCAGACTGAAGCCATGACTACCATTGATGTGAATACTGGTTCTTATGTTGGTGGTCGTAGTCTGGAAGACACAGTCTTTAAGACGAATATGGAAGCGACTCAGGTTATTGCACGTCAGCTCAGACTAAGAAATCTGGGCGGTATCATCATTATTGATTTTATCGACATGCAAGAAGCGATTCACCGTGAAGAGGTGATGCGTCAATTTGAAAAAATGCTTGAACGTGATCATGCGAAAACCAAAATTACTCAGGTGTCTGAACTTGGTTTGGTAGAAATGACGCGTAAACGGACGCGTGAATCACTCGAACACTTGTTATGTGAGTCATGTCCAACGTGTCAAGGACGTGGTTTTGTCAAAACAGCAGAGACAGTATGTTACGAAATATTTCGTGAGATATTACGTTATACCCGTGCTTTCGAGTCTACGAGTGGCTTTACTGTTGTTGCGCATCCATCGGTGATTGACCGATTATTAACTGCAGAAGCCCCAGCAGTGGCTGATTTAGAGCATTTTATCAACAGAGTTATTAAATTTCAGGTTGAAAATTTATATACGCAAGAGCAATACGATATCATTTTAAGTTAAAGTTGTAACAAGATATCGCTTAATCCTTGTTACAACTGAAATTTTACTTTCATTCATGAATTTTAAATACTACTTACATACAGTAGCCCTAGACGTTCTCCCTATTTAAAACGTCTTAGCAAACAATAAGAGGTATAACCCATGAATGTAAGTGAAAACTTAATTAGCAACGGTCTTAAACATGTTTTAGAAAGCACGCCAGTAAATAGCTGCTATATGTTGAATGACCAAGGTAAAGAAGTACCGATCACAACTGCAATGATTCGTTCAGTATGTCATCAGTTACTTAATCAGTGCCGCACAATTAAAAAATAAGGGGCCATTTCAAAGCCCCTTAGTTTTTCTTAACCAACCGAATGATGTTTTAGTTGTTTCTCTTCAATAATCTCTTCAAAACGTTGAATCTCGTCTTCAAGATGAGTTAGAAGGTTTTGCATTTTAGGTAAAGCATTTCGGCACGCTGTTAAACCTACTTCAAGCTTATCTAGATAGCTCGTCATCGTAATATTGAGTGCTTGCCCGTCCATGACAATAGAAGCTGGGTAGAGCGCATCTAATTTCGCACCATTCCAATAAAGTGGCTCACGTGGGCCTGGTACATTAGAAATCACTAAATTAAACGCTTGGCGCTTAGGAAGCATCCCTGACATGATGTTTAGACCTGCTGGACCATAAACCACAGCACTATAGTTTAAAATCTCATTTGCAGTCATGCGGCTAAAGCGCTGCTTCGAATTTTGCATACTACGTCGAATGATTTCGAGTCGTTCTAGAGGCTGGTCTTTATGAGTCCCCAAATTCGCTAGAATCATCGTAATGCGATTACTCACATCAGAATCATCTGTGCGTAGTGAAGCAGGAACCATGGCAATAAGAGGCTTTTTAGGCAAACTGTTATGACTAATCAGATATTCACGTAGGGCACCCGAACACACAGCAAGTACGACGTCATTGATCGTTACACCAAGTGCTTTAGAAATCTTTCTAAGACGGCTTAATTCAAATGATTGAGCTGCAAAGCGACGTGAAGCACTTACACGCTGATTTAAAATTGAAACTGGAGCTTGAAAAGTCGATACATAGTCGGGATTTTTCCCCATTTCTTTAAAAATGGTTTGTGATAACTCATGCATGACTTTAGGTGTAACTTCAAGTTGTGACTTGATGCCTCCCAAAATACTTTTGATTTTACTGGTACTTGGTTTTGGCACTTTTAAGCGCTTTGTTCTTTTACTTTCTACACACCAAAGGGGAACTACATGTTTTTCTTGTGGGGTCTTAGATAGAGACTTTTCAATTAAACGCATACCCGCAACGCCATCTACCATGGCATGATGAATCTTAAAGTACATCGCGAAACGATTACCTTCGATTCCTTCAATAATGTCGCACGTCCAAAGCGGTTTTGCTCGGTCAATTAAAGAACTATGCTGCTGCGAAATATAAACCAGTAACTCACGGATTCGACCAGGATGAGGCAGAGCAATATGACGGAAATGGTGATCGATATCGAATTCTTCGTCTTCATCCCAAAATAAACCATTTAAACGGTTATTGAAGGGAGGGACAGGAATACTTTTTGATTGGCGAATTTCTTCTACTAAATCACGAACAAAAGTTTCAGGGGCATTTTCAGGAATTTCAAATAAAAACAATCCGCCAACATGCATCGGTTGTTGTCTTTTTTCTAGTGATAGAAAAATAAAATCAATAGGGTGTAATGGACGCATAACTTGTTGTGCCTCATGCTTTTTTCTAAGAAGCCCTTAACTGAGCTCTTATTAGAATTATAGAACCGTAAAATTTAGTATATAGCGTTTATTACAGATTAAATATGACTTTGTGTACGAGATATAACTGTAAAAAAAACCACTGATTCATCAGTGGTTTTTTTATACCAGACTATTTTTTTAAGTTGCCTGCATGTAAGCCACATTCTTTTTGCGTTGCTTCTTCCCACCACCAGCGGCCTTCGCGTTCATGCTGGTTTGGAAGTACTGCACGAGTACATGGTTCACAACCAATAGAAACAAAACCACGCTCATGTAAAGGATTATATGGAATTTCCATCATACGGATATAACTCCATACTTCGGCGCTAGACCAGTTCGCAAGCGGATTATATTTAATGAGTTGTTTGTCTGGACCAGAGAAGCCTACGTCAGCTTGTACGACAGGAATTTCGGTACGTGTACCCGGACTTTGATCCTTACGTTGGCCTGTAATCCAGCCATCTAAGGTTGCAAGTTTTTTACGCAAAGGCTGAACTTTTCGAATACCACAGCATTCTTGGTGTCCATCTTTAAAGAAGCTAAATAAGCCTTTTTCATTCACCATGCTTTGCACAGCTTCAGATTCAGGAAAGCAAATTTCGATATTAATATTGTAATGCTTACGAACAGTTTCAATAAATTGGTAAGTTTCAGCATGCAAGCGTCCGGTATCAAGGCTAAAAACACGAAAAGGTTTGCCTAAACGTGAAGCCATATCAATTAAGACGACGTCTTCTGCACCTGAGAATGAAATTGCGATTTCACCTTGTTGGCTTAATGCAAGTTCTAAGATCTCGCGTGGGCTTTTAGCTGCATATTCAGCTGCGAGAGCATCAACAATATCAATAGTCGGAATAACGGTCATGGGTGTTCCTGGCAAAAGGCTTGGGCGCATTGAGTTATGAAAAATATTCTAAAGGATAGTAAATAAATTGCTTAGCACTTTAATTTCGATCCTTATGAATAAAATTGATTTGATCAATAACAACGCAAAACTGAAAATCTTAATGGTATGATACAGCAATTTTTAACCAACGTTGGAAGCATTCATGGAAATCGTATGCCTAGATCTTGAAGGGGTTTTAGTTCCTGAAATCTGGATCAATTTCGCAAAAAAAACAGGGATTAAAGAACTAGAAGCAACAACTCGTGATATTCCAGATTATGATGTTTTAATGACTCAGCGTCTGAATATCTTAAAACAACATGGTTTAGGCCTAAATGACATTCAAGAAGTGATTGCTGAGATGGGGCCATTACCAGGTGCCAAAGAGTTTGTTGAATGGGTAAGTACTCATTTCCAACTTGTGATTTTGTCAGATACCTTCTATGAGTTTGCTCATCCTCTAATGAAGCAATTAGGGTGGCCAACAATTTTCTGTCATAAATTAGAGACAGATGAAGAAGGAATGATCACCGCTTATAAACTACGTCAACCAGATCAAAAACGTGAGTCAGTTAAAGCACTTCACGGTTTAAATTTCCGTGTAATCGCGGCAGGGGATTCATATAACGACACAACCATGCTTGGTGAAGCTGATCATGGATTTTTATTTGATGCACCTGCAAATGTTATTGCTGAGTTCCCACAGTTCCCAGCAATTCATGGCTATGATGCATTAAAAGAAGCAATCCGTTCAGTTTCGCAGCGTAATATTCCTGCTTAAGAATGGACAATAAAAAAGGCGCTTTAAGCGCCTTTTTTATAAGTGATAATTTTTTGGCTTAGAATTTATAACCAAGTTTTAAGCCATAAGCGATCGCATTGTTGTCAGAGAACTCTGCAACATATTGATCCGTACCAGCTTGTGCACCGGTTTGTGCTTTAGCATCACCCAACCAGAAGTATTTTACACCACCAGCAATGAAGGTTTGTGGAGTAGGGCTATATTGAACACCTAAACCTACGTTCCAGTAACCTTCTGTTGGGCCTAATGTAGTCACAGGGTTACCTGCACCAGAGTCCCAACCTACAGAGACATTACCTGCCCATTTTTCATTAAGCTTACGACCTACACCAGCATTAACAGACCATTGATCATCAGAATATTCAACTAAATTAAAACCGTTCGGACGACCAACAAGATTACCTACAGCTTCTGAAACTTTACCAAATTTATATGGTTGAATTGAGAAATCTTTCCAGTTCACCCAACGTACGTTAGCAAATGCAACTGTATCCGCCATGATCCCTGTTTGGAGATCAAGGTTAACAGACTGTGGCGTTGTAATGGTAGTTTTGCCTTCAGTATTAATTGCCTGAAGTTTAGATGCTGGGACATCCAAACCAGCAAGTACTGAAGTAAGACCTGGGAAATTTAATATAGATAAATTTTCATTAATATTCACTTTATGGTCAATTTCAGAGCGATAAGTTACAGACGCTTTAAGGGCAATTTCAGGAATTTGATAAGCTGCACCTACTAGCCAACCAGCGCCTGTAGTCTCTTTAATATTCGCATCATAGCCATTATAAAGGCTATAAGCTTGACCACGTAAACTTACATTACCTTTAACTGTTTGTAATACAGGACCTGCATAGAAGTTGAAGTTTTTAGTTGGTTGATAACCAAATACAAAAGATAAGTTTTGAGTATCAACTTTAACTTTAGTGCCACCACGACCTAAATAATTGTTTGCAGCATTAATAGCATTTTGGGTGTTTTGTAGAGCTGTTAGTCCTGCACCTACAGTTGTATTTCCACCTTTAGCAACTTGTTGTAACGCGCCTAAGATCTCTGTTTGAGTTGGTTTTGTAGGATCACCACCAGTAGCATTCGTCACAGCTATAAGAGCTGGTGTAAATGCTGATCCAGATGCTTGAACTAACTTATTAATTGAGCTGGTTGCTAAGTCACTTAATGCTTTTTGACTTAAAATAGTATCAGTGCCTGGATTCGAAACGAATACGTTGTTACCTGAATATTCTGCATCTGCTCCAAATGGTTGGTCATATAGTAGACCGAAAGAGAATTTATCATTGAGTTGTAGTTTTAATGCAGCACTTGGGAAGTAGTAATCATTACCCATATCGTCAATATTACGACGAGTTGCGCTTGATCCTGCTTCTTTACCCTCTACAGTTGGGTCTAAAACAGAAATACCCGCTTCAAAGTAGTTACCTGGTTGTAAGAATGCAGACATTGACTGTCCAGAGCGATCCAAAGCTGCTGCGAAAACCCCAGTTGCAGGCAGCGTTGCCAAAATCATTGCAGTGCTCAGATGTTTTAATTTCATTTTAATCTTTCCTTGAACTTCAAGACATTTTTTTAAAAGTAACAGAGTTAAACCGTTTAAACTGTGTTGCCTTCAAAGCTTTTAATTACAAGTTTCAAAGCTTTGATAACTCCATGTAACAAAAATAGCATAATTACACTAAGAGTAAATCTGTTATATGAACTGGGGAGTACTCATTTTTTATACAAAAAAAGTCAATAAAGAATGAAATGTGGAGAAATTTTTACATTATTAAACTATTTTAAATAATTGATATTTATATTTTTAATGTATTAGTAATAAGCCATGTATTTATGACATTTTTGTCAAAAATCCAAGAAAAATGGTCAAAGATTTTTTTGTAAAAATATGAGTTGATTGATCATGAAGTGAGTATTAGTTATCATTTTTACTGGATAAATCTAGTTTCTCTACATGTGTATATTATTGATTCCATTTTATATTATTGAGAATAGAGCATAAATCAGTATTTATTTTTTTACCATTTGATTAATTTTTAGGTGTTTTCAGCAGATAAGTTTAACCGTCTAAAATACAAAGAATGAACCAAATTAAAAGTATGAATACAATTCTTCCGTTTTAGAGTTAAAACAAACTATTAAAGGGGATATAACTTTTCATCAAATTCTTCAAGTTTGGGAAACTTTAAAGGTTCAAGCTGGTCGAGGTGAGTAAGATAAGTTATATAGCCCTCAAGAATGGTTTCTCGTGCTTCTTGGCTAATATAAGGTACATGATAGGCAATGAATGGTGGAAGAACTTCAAAACCACTATAAGCTAAGGTTCCGCGTTGAATAGGTGATAGATAATGCTCTATTGGTCCGTGAATAGAGTTCTCGCCAAACATATGCGTTCTACCGCCCAGTGTTAAACAGAGCATCGCTTTTTTACCCGTCATACCACCGTGATTATAAAAGCGTTTTCCGCCATAAAAAAGTCCTGAAACGAATACGCGATCAATCCATCCTTTTAAAATGGCTGGGACAGAGGTCCAGTAAAGAGGGAAGTTTAAAATGATTAAATCTGCTCGTTTTACCTTTTCAATTTCCGCTTGAATATCAGGTGCTAAAAGATTTTGCTTAGTGGCATTACGTTGTTCTAATGCGTAGTTGAAATAGTCGGGCTGATTGAGCTCTAAAAAATCCTCTTTAGAAGCTACAGGGTTGAACTGCATTGCATACAAGTCAGAAACTTCTACATGATGACCCAACTTTTTAAAGGTTTGCTGAGCTGTTGTTTTTAATGAAGCTGTAAAAGACTGTGGCTCTGGATGAGCATGAACGATCAAAATATTCATAAGGTGACCTGTATTCTTTTCAGAAATTGTGCTGTCTAGTGCGATTCACTGGATTCCATTTTGAACAACTATGCATCAATTTAAAAACGTGGCATAGTTCATGAACTGACAGTTTTTACCATTTGACGCCACAATTATGATTGCTAGTGGACCATGCATGAATCCAGAGTTACCTGGAACTTATATTAATTTATTAGTCGATATAGTTAAGCGATGGAATATCTCTGGTGATCAGCTTCTAGATGGAAGTGGCATAACATTAGAACAATTAACCAAACCCTATTGGTATGTTGAGTTTCATACTTTAAACAAACTTCTTGAACATGCTATTGAACTCACTCATGAGCCAGCATTAGCGGGTTATTTGGCTTTGGAAATGAAAGCATCTTGTTATGGTTCGGTGGGTATGGCGGTCATGGTCTGTGCAAATTTAGAAGAAGCCCTAAAAACACTTGAACAATTTATTGGATCACGTTGTGATGCATTTAAGCCCGAGTTAAAACAAGAGCAAGATTATATTTACTGGACTATACGCCAGCCTTTGAAAGCTTTTCAGTTGAGTTCAGATGCTAGTATTTTTTTGTTATTAGGTTTTGTTCAAATCGCGAAACATCTAACAGGATTATCTTCTTTAGGTACCGTTAAGTTAAATATGTCTGAACCCGTCGGTTTTTCAAAACTAAAAGACGAATTGGGTGTAGATTGTTTATTTAATGAAAAACAGAATGTCTGGATTTTTCCAAAAGAATATTTATCGCAGCCTATCCTAACGGCCGACCCGATGCTTGCGCCTTTACTAAAAGCACAGTGTAAAAAAGATATACATAAATTGAAGTTACGCAGCGGATGGAAAGTAGAAATTAGCCACCTAATTAAAAAATTATTGATGAATAGTCAGGGGGAAATGTTAAAAGTTAAGCAAGTCGCTCACATGATAAATATGTCAGAGCGGAGCCTACAGCGGTATTTGGCAACCGAAAATACAAGTTTTTCAGCATTAGTTGATCTAACTCGAAAGCAGCAGGCACAAGATCTTTTAGAAAATAGTGCAATATCAATTGAAGCTGTGGCCTTAAGTTTAGGTTATGCAGATACATCCCATTTCACCCGTGCTTTTAAACGCTGGATGGGAGTGACACCGAAGTATTATCAAACTCAGTTAAAACTAAAAAATTTAGAGATACGTGAATAATCAAGAAGACCACAAATTTGAAAGTGGTCTTCTAAATAAGCATTAAGTTGATGATTCTTGTTTTGATGAAAGTGAATGAATCACTTTAAAATAGCTAGGCGGGACTGGAACATGACCACGTTCTCTTAGTACTTTGTGCATACGCGGTAATTTAAAATATGGCACTGAAGCCATTAAATGATGTTCCATATGGTAGTTTACGTGGATTGGTGCAACAAAACTTCTCGCGATCCACCCAGCTTTGGTTGTTCGAGTATTGGTTAAAGCAGTATTGCTGGTTTGCATTCCAGCATGTTCTGCCATAGAGCGAATACGTAAAAAAAGTGGGAATGGGGTTAAATAAGCCAGAGGCCATAACCAATAAAAACGTTGCTGACCAAATGCTTTTAGAACACCATAAAGTGCCAGATTGGTTGCAATAGCGCCCGTACTGTTTTTTGCAATACTCTTTGCATAGTCAACGAAATTTTTATGACTGCGGTCTAACCAAATTTGGTCATTGGCAACAGTCCATTTCATGACATCCAGATCCATTAAAACTCGACCTAAGCTAAACTTTAAGCCAGTCATACCTGTTAAGTCGCGTAAGAATTTACGAGTTAGAGATTTTTTACTGACAGGAAAACCAGCAACTAAAGAAAGATCTGGGTCATCTGGAGTAGACGTTTTTGCATGGTGACGAACATGGTGTATACGATATTTTTGAAGATCATTCCAGATGGGGCGGGCGCATAGCCATTCACCGAGAAAATCATTTATTTTCTTATTTTTGAATAGACTTTTGTGAGACGCGTCGTGCATTAAAATTGCGAGACATAACTGACGACCCGCCAAGATTGCTAAGGCAAGCATACATGCTAATAATTTACCCCAACTCGGTAAGTAATCCCACATCATGATTAAGCTGGCGAATGTTCCACCAATAACAGCCCATGTACTGGTAACAGCCCAAGCACCATAGACATCTGAAGGTTCTGTAAGCTCTTGTATTTCTTCTCTACTAAATAGATCTGTAACACTTACCTGTGTATTCATTGTTATTCTCCCAAATTAGAGTTTGGTATTTGTATTTTATATTACAAATATAGTTGTAAAAATTTAAAAAGTGAAATATTTGTTTGTAAAAAAATAAAACAGATGACTATAGGTTTAATTCTTGTTCATATATTTTTTTCCAAAGTTTTTGGCCGATCGCGTCTAGCTGCTGTACATCCTGAGCAAATTGATTACGCGCAGACTCACTTACAAATGGTGCTGGTAATAGGGGATCATTCATGAGTAAAGCAATCGTTTCCCTACCTAAAAGAAGGGCTTTAACTGCAGCATCATTTAAGGAGAGATGAGTATAGTTTTCAAGCCAGTGTGTGATATCTCGACTATACATTTCATAATTTTTTTCGAGTTGTTTGGTATCCCATAAAGAAAAAATTTGCTTAAGCGTTGAGGGTTCGAAGTACTGAATAATACAAATTTTTGCTTCTTTCTCTAGTCCAGCTAAAACAAGCTCCTCACACGTTTTTTCAAAACTATAAGCTAAATTGTCTGGGCGGATGTAAATACCTGTTTCTAATTCTTTAAAACCAAATTGACGCAGTACACGTTCACGCTTTTTAAGAGCAGTTCGGTCTATACGACCCAATGTGCCTGTAAACACAGCAAGATAATGTTGCTGCCATTCTTTAGTTTGTTTAATACCATTTTTACGATTGAGAATTACTTTTGCCCAATCTTTCGTAGGAGGTGAAAGTTGATAGATTCCGCGTTCTACGCTTTCGATCATACCGTCATTTAATAAACGGGTTGTCGCAACTCGAATACCATTTTCACTTAAGTTAAACAGTTTGGCAGCCACCAAAATTTGTTTAATCGTAAGTTGAGGGTAAGCAGAGGAAAGAAAGAGATCGATAATCAGATGACGTGCGTTGATTTTAGTATTTTTCATTTTGTTTAAATTTTAAATATAAATGACATATGCTTGAAATAATATCATGTTTATTTGATGTTTTAAGATGGTTTCTTGGCCTGCTTGAGCATAAGAGCTTTTATTTATAACTAGAAGACGATTTGTTTTTGATTAGATTTTATCTTTTTACGATAGTTAACCTAAGTTTGTCATAATGATGTGATACATTATTGCACTTTAAATAATCGGCCTTTAATTAAAGGCAATAACCAAAATGCTAGAAATGATCTGATATTGAACATGAATTAGGCCAAAGTATTGGTTTATCCATGATATAAAACAACTTTTTAGACCTTTCTAGTGATTAACTTTTTGAGCAAGTGATGGAAAATTTTGAAGTTATAAAAGCACTATTTCTAGGATTTGTTGAAGGTTTAACTGAATTTTTACCAATTTCCAGTACTGGCCATTTGATTTTATTTGGTCATATTATCGATTTCCATTCAGATGGTGGTCGTGTATTCGAAGTAGTGATCCAGTTAGGTGCTATTTTGGCAGTGTGCTGGTTATATCGACAAAAAATTATTAACTTGATTAAAGGCTTCTTTAGTGGCGATGTAGAGTCGCGTCATTTTGCTTTTAGTGTATTAATTGCTTTTTTCCCAGCAGTGATTATTGGTGTTTTAGCTGTCGATTTTATTAAAAGTGTCTTGTTTAGTCCAATTGTAGTTGCGATAGCCTTAATTGTTGGCGCGCTGATTATTTTCTGGGTTGAATCTAAACAGTTTGAGCATAAAACATTAGACGCAACAAAAATCACGTTTAAGCAGGCACTTTTAGTTGGTCTTGCTCAATGTGTTGCGATGATTCCGGGAACTTCTCGTTCAGGTGCGACAATTGTTGGTGGTATGTTTGCAGGTTTATCTCGTAAAGCTGCGACAGAATTTTCGTTCTTCCTTGCGATGCCAACCATGTTAGGTGCAGCGACATTTGACTTAATTAAAAATGCTGATGTGTTGACCTCAGACAATATGATTAATATTGGTGTTGGTTTTGTTGCAGCATTTATTGCAGCTTTATTTGTAGTAAAGGCACTGGTACTTTTTGTTGAACGCCATACGCTACGCGTATTTGCTTGGTACCGTATTGTGCTTGGTGTAATTATTCTGATTGCATCTATGTTCTTTAACTTATCTGCTTAATAGTCAGACTAAGTGAAAAAACCTAGAATCTTCTAGGTTTTTTTTATGCCTAAAAATAGCTTTAACTTGCTTATTTATACAAAGTACTACCAAGAAATACTTTTCCCTTTTAGTTTGATTGATATAGTAAATCTTAAATAGCCTGTAAAAAATAAAGCAATGCAACAGAATGATTTGATGAAAAGATTGGTAGAGGCTTTTTTATATTTGGCTCCTCAAGAAGGGTTATATCCTACCTATATTTCAAATATCACTCTTATGAGGGTAGATCATTCCACACAACCTGTTGCTGTATTACAAGAGCCTTCAATTGTTTTAGTCATACAAGGCGTAAAGCGTGGTTATATCGGGAAAGATACTTTTCAGTTTCAACAAGGCCAGTGTTTACTCATCTCGATCGCTATACCTTTTGACTGCGATACGTTGGTTGAAAATGAACCGATGCTGGCAATTGCGATTAAGTTTGAAACGCAAATGATGGCTGATTTAGCCACTAAAATGGATAAAGAGCAGCAGCCATCTATAGATGAGCTTGAAAAAAGAGATATAAAGCTCAGTTGTGGTTTAAATATTATAGACATGAACACGGTAATATCTGAGGTTGCTTTACGCTTGTTGAATTTACTTCGTTCTAAACAAGATACTGCGATATTGGGAGAACAGATAAAACGAGAACTCATTTATCGGGTTTTGCAGGCAGGTAGTCGTGATTTAATCGAAAATCTTTCGGCTATGATAAGTCGAAATAGTGTGATTTATACAATTTGTGGAATTATTCAAAGAGATTATTATCACAATTTAACGGTTCAGGAACTTGCTAAACAAGCAGGAATGAGTGTCTCTCTTTTTCATCAAGCGTTTAAGAAAGTCACCAACTATTCTCCATTACAGTACATCAAAATTACTCGATTACATAAGGCACGTGATTTAATCTTAAATAATCAAATGGGTGTTGCTGAAGCCGCCTATCAGGTTGGGTATGTAAGTGCTTCACAGTTTAGTCGAGAGTTCAAACGGCTGTTTGGAGTTCCACCTAAATCTTCAATGAATTAAAGTAAATCAATACATTTAAAATATAAACCAAATATGGAGCATATCAATGAGTCTTCCAACAACCATGAAAATTGTTGAAATTACGGTTCCTGGCGGACCTGAGGTCTTAAAACTTCAAGATTCAGATGTTCCAGTACCTCAAGCAGATGAAGTGTTAATTGAGGTAAAAGCTGCTGGAATTAACCGTCCAGACGTATTGCAGCGTATGGGTTTATACCCAATGCCTAAAGGTGTTACGCAAATTCCGGGTCTTGAAGTCGCTGGGGTCGTGGTTGCTGTAGGTGAACAGGTGCAACAGTTCAAAGTTGGAGACAAGGTTTGTGCTTTAACCAACGGTGGTGGTTATGCAGAATACTGTGCGGTAACTGCAACGCAAGTATTGCCAATACCTGAAAATCTAACATTTACACAAGCTGCTGCGATTCCGGAAACATTCTTTACAGTTTGGACAAACCTGTTTGATATCGGCCGTTTAAAAGAAAATGAAACATCACTGATTCATGGTGGTGCAAGTGGTATTGGGACCACAGCTTTAGCGATTTGCCATGCTTTAGGGATTAAAACTTTTGCTACAGTTGGAAGTGAAGATAAAGTTGCAGCACTCTCTAACTTAACGACTGCAATTAACTATAAAACCCAAGATTTTGAGCAAGAAATTTTGAAACACACCCAAGACCAAGGTGTTGATGTGATTTTGGATATTGTGGGTGGTTCATATTTCTCGAAAAACTTAAATCTATTAAAACGTGATGGTCGACTTGTGATTATTGGTTTTATGGGCGGTCGAATTGCAAAAGAATTTGATTTGCAGAAACTGATTTTAAAACGTGCAACTATTACTGGCTCAACTATGCGAGCACGTAATAGCCAAGAAAAAGCCCAGATTGCTCAGTCATTACATGAACATGTGTGGCCGTTATTAGCGCAAGGCAAGTGCTTACCGCAAATCTATAAAACTTATGATTTTTCAGATGTACAAAGTGCCCATGCATGTATGGAACAAGGTGACCATATTGGAAAGATCGTTTTAGAGATTAATACTTAATTTAATCTGTGATAGTTTAGGTGAACGTCATGTTTGCCTAAACTGAAATTTATAATTATTAATTGTGCCTATTTCTATATAAAAATTGCCAAATTCTATTGGCGTGTTGCACCAGTTTGTTGATCTAAATATACATGTACTAAGAAATAATAACTGGCTTAAAGCTGTTATTTCGTTCTTCAATTCTAAAGGATGGTAACAATGAATACCCCAGCATCAAATGATAAAAATCCGACTCCAGATTTGGCAGAAGATAATGCATTCTTCCCATCACCATACTCACTGAGCCAATATACTTCGCCTAAAACAGATTACGACGGTACGACTTACCCAACGCCGTATACAGGTAATAAAAAGGTCTTAATGATTGCAACCGATGAGCGTTATATCCAGATGCAAAACGGTAAGTTCTTTTCTACCGGAAACCATCCAGTAGAAATGCTTTTGCCGATGTTTCATTTAGATAATGCTGGTTTTGAAATTGACGTTGCGACACTTTCCGGTAATCCAGCCAAACTTGAAATGTGGGCAATGCCAAAGCAAGAGCAGGTGGTATTAGATACTTTTCATAAATATGCAGATAAATTAAAAAATCCGCTAAAACTTGCCGATATTTTAGAAAATGCAGTGGGGAAAAACTCACCATACGCAGCTGTATTTATTCCAGGTGGGCATGGTGTTTTAGCTAAGATTCCACATAGCTTGGATGTCAAAAAAGTTCTGAAATGGGCAGTTGAACAAGATAAATTTATTATTACTTTATGTCATGGTCCAGCTTCGTTATTGGCTGCGGCAGTAGATGAACAACCTGAGAATTACATTTTTAAAGATTATCAAATTTGTGTATTCCCTGATTCCTTAGATAAGGGGGCAAATATTGATATCGGTTATATGCCGGGAGCTTTACCGTGGTTAGTCGGTGAGAACCTTGAAAAACTCGGTATGAAGATTTTGAACACTGGCATTACAGGACAATGTCATAGAGATCGTAAATTATTAACAGGCGATAGTCCGCTTGCTTCTAATAATTTAGGAAAACTTGCAGCCGAAACATTGCTGGCTGAAGTGAAGGATTAAGTGATTCAATATGTGCGCCCTGCGGGACTCGAACCCACGTCGGTCGCTTAGGAGGCAACTGCTCTATCCAGTTAAGCTAAGGGCGCATAATTTAATGATTATAAACGAAAACGAAAAAGCTATTGCCAAGGCAATGGCTTTTTTCATGTTTTAGGTATTAAAAATTTTGCCATAGTGGTTAATAAAAAGTTAAACCACTCAAAGGTTTTAGAACTGTGTATGTCTTATATAAAAAATAGAGTTTATAAAGCTAAAAAATCACAAAAAATTCATGTTTGCCTTTCTATGATCTGAAGCAAAACACGAAAACATTCAAGGCAAGCAATCGGGTAAGTGAAGCTATTTCAGAAAGGTTGTTTGTTAAAGAATCAGATTTGGTTACAGCATAATTTAAAAGGGCATAACATGAAAAAAATTGATGAACAGGACTTATCTAGAATTATTGAAATGGCATGGGAAGATCGAACCCCATTTGAAGCAATTGAGCGAGAGTATGGCTTAGGTGAAAGTGAAGTTATTCGTTTAATGAGATACAACTTAAAATCGAGCAGTTTTAAACTCTGGCGCAAGCGTATGGCAGGGCGTAAAACCAAGCATCAGCAATTACGTTCACCAGAAGTTGAAAGAGCTTACTGTTCTCGTCAGTATAAATATGCTTAAGACCATCAAATATAATCAATTGAAAGACAACTGATTCAACAATGAAGAGTAGTGTTGAATCAGTTAAAACAATCGCGTGAAATATTTACTTATTTGAGCGGGCTTGTCGTTTACATCTTTCAGAGCAATATTTTACTTCTTCCCAGCAACGCTCCCATTTCTTTCGCCAGTCAAAAGGGCGTTGACAATAGACACATATTTTCTGGGGTAGATGCTGTTTTTTCATGATCTTAAAGCTCATCAAGTTGATGAATAAGTAACTTTGCATGCTGCATGACAGAAGCTTTATCTTTCATACGATCAAGGTTTTTATAGACCATCGCCATTCTGGGATTTTGACGAAATATGGCCTCATGCTGGCTCATAAAATACCAATACAAGCTGTTAAATGGGCAACTGTCTGGTTCAGTTTTGGTTTTGACGTTATATGTACAGTGCTGACAGTAATTTGACATTTTATGTATGTAATTACCTGATGCAGCATAGGGTTTACTTGCCATGATGCCACCATCTGCATACATGGCCATGCCTAATGTATTCGGTAATTCGACCCATTCATAAGCATCTACATAGACTGCTAAATACCATTCGCAAATTTCAGATGGATTTACACCAGCTAAAAGCGCAAAGTTGCCTGTAATCATTAAACGCTGAATATGGTGAGCATAGCCATGTTCAAAGGTATTTCTGAAACACTCGGCCATACATGCCATTTTTGTATCACCTGTCCAGTAATATTGTGGCAGCGGCGTGGTGGCATGAAGGGTATTTTGATCGCTATAGTTAGGCATAGATAACCAATAGATTCCACGTACATATTCCCGCCATCCTAATATCTGACGAATAAATCCTTCTACTGCATTTAAGGGGGCCTGTCCGTTGTAATAGGCTGTTTGAGCAGCGTCGCACACTTCTTGTGGCAATAACAATCCACAATTTAAATAAGGCGAGAGCAGACTATGAAACATAAAATCTGAACCATAAACCATGGCATCTTGATAATCGCCAAAGTGGGGTAGGTTGTTAGAAATAAAATGGTCTAAAGCAAGTAAGGCATTTTGACGGGTTGTTGCCCATTGAAAGGAATTGAGATTGCCGATATGTTGAGAAAATTCTTTCTTGACCAGTTGAATAACATCTATATCAATTTGATCATGCTCAAAGGTTAATTTTGGTGGCAAAGGTGGATTGCCTGACCACGCTTTTCGATTGGCTTGATCAAAGTTCCATTGTCCACCTACAGGTTGTTGGTCATGCATTAAATAGTGAGTTTGCTTGCGCATTTCTCGGTAAAAGTATTCCATCCTTAGCGTTTTATATTTGTTTGCCCATTGCTTGAATTGTTCTACGGTACAAAAGAAACGATCATCTTCTAAACAAATAACAGGTAGTTTTAGTGAGTTAGACCATGAAGTATCGATTTCATGTTGTAAGCGATACTCACCACATTGGGTAACGACGAGAGTATTTGCCGAGAAGTGTTGCTCCTGCAAAGCAATAAAGTCGACTAACTTTTTTATATGACTTTCGCGCTTAAATGTGTGATAACGGATTTTCCAGCCCTGTGCTTTTAATTCTTTTGCAAAGTGTCGCATTGCACTAAAAATCAGAGCTATTTTTTGTGGATGATGAGCAACATAAGATGTTTCCTCAAGTACTTCAGCCATCAAAATAATGTCTTCATTTTGGTTTAAATACTTGAGCGTTGCGAGTTGGTGATTTAATTGATCACCCAGAATTAAACCAAATCGCATATTTTTGCTTCATGAGATGGAACTAAAACTAGTCTAAATTTTCAGAGATCAATTTTATGTGAAGCAGTGCTTCTAAGTTCATCAGTGGTCAGTTAGCTATAAAGTCATAGATATAACTTAAAAGCATAGCATATGTGAATAAAATGTGATTTTAATCAAAAAGATACAAATTAAATAAATTGAAGATGTTTGTTAGTATGCGTAAGATTTTTGAAAAATATGTTTTAAGTCTGATCCTTTTGAAGGAGCTATAGAGGCCGTCGAAAGGTTCTTCACTCGAGTATATAAATGGATACTAACAACCTTCCTATTGCTTATATTTTTCAGCAACAACAACTTTTGGTTGATGCGAATTTTAATTTGCCTTGCCTTCAACAGCAGGAACATGATTTACATATACAAGCAGACCCTCAAGTAATAGCAAGAGATTTCCAAGAAGGTGAACCTATACCAAATGGATATCAGTTCATACCTATTCGCCAACTCTTACAGTATTGGACTAAACCGCAGTTTGAACAGGCGAGTCGTGCTTTTCAGTTACTAGAGTGGCGTCGTAATCATCAGTTTTGTAGTCGTTGTGGGCATAAAACCCAGCAGCATAAGACTGAATATTCTATGACTTGTCCTGCATGTAATTTTAGTCAATATCCTAGAGTTAATCCTTGTGTAATTACTATTATTACACGTGGAGAGAACGAAATTTTGCTGGCTAAAAATGCCAGAAATACAACCCAGATGTACAGTTTAATCGCTGGCTTTGTCGAGGTAGGGGAAACACTAGAAGATGCCGTTCGACGTGAAACATTAGAAGAAGTTGGATTGCACATTAAGAATATTCAGTATTTGGCGAGTCAACCATGGCCATTTCCGAGTAACTTAATGTTGGCTTTTAAAGCTGAATATGAAGCGGGCGAAATTGAAATTCAGGAGAAAGAACTGAGTGATGCTCAATTTTTCAAACTTGATCAATTACCTGAAATTCCATTTAAAGGCAGTATTGCGCATGCAATGATTATGCATGTTATTCATGGCACACCTGTGGCTGATGATACGAAACAGTGGCTCTAAAAGACATTAAAATATGGTTTTAATCTTAGAGCCTTAAATAAAAAAGCCATTGTCGAGACAATGGCTTTTTTCATGTTTTAAGTACAAATGTTCAGATTATTGTTCTTTAGCATTGAGTACTTTAAACAAAATAAACATAAGAACAATCCAGATCGGAATCATCATTACAGACTCTTTAAAGCCTTGGCTCCACATAATGTAGAGTACAACAGCAATGAAACCTAAAACCAAATAGTTACTAAATGGTGCCCAAAGTGCAGGGAAGTGAGTTTTTTGACCGAGTTTTTTCATTGCTGATTTAAACTTAAGGTGAGTCATACTGATCATCGCCCAGTTCAATACTAATGCGCCAACTACAATGTACATTAAGTGGCTTAAAGCATCTTCAGGTACAAAGTAATTTAAAAGAACACAGCCAAAAATAAGTAATGCAGACAACAAAACTGCTGGTACAGGTACACCTTGTTTATTTACTTTCTTGAAGATTTTTGGCGCATTACCTTGTTGAGCTAAACCGTAAAGCATACGGCTATTGGCAAACATCCCGCTGTTATAAACAGAGAGGGCAGCGGTTAAAATAATAAAGTTAAGTAAGTGTGCAGCCCAACCAATACCCATTTGACTAAAGATCATAACAAATGGACTTTTATCGAGACCGCCAAGATCTAATTGGTTCCATGGCACTAATGAAAGTAAAATTGCCAATGAACCGATATAGAAAATCAAGATACGGAAAACAACTTGGTTAATTGCTTTTGGAATGGTTTTTTTCGGATCTTTTGCTTCTGCCGCAGCCATACCAATCAGTTCAATACCACCAAAGGCGAACATCAAGAAAGCCAACATGTAGAACAGGCCACTAAAGCCATTTGGAAAGAATCCACCATGTGTCCAAAGGTTGCTAAATGAAATGCTTGAACCTACATCTGCTGTAAATAGCAAGTAAAGTCCAAAAATAATCATTGAGATAACCGCAACAACTTTAATAATAGCGAGCCAGAATTCGGACTCACCATAAAATTTGACGTTTGTTAGGTTAATTGCCGTAATCACGACAAAGAAAAATAAGACAGACGTCCACGCTGGAATATGAGGCCACCAATAATTAATATATTTGGCTACCGCAGTAAGTTCGCTCATCGCGACCAGAACGTAGAGTATCCAATAATTCCATCCAGCTAAAAATCCGGGAAATTTCCCCCAATATTTATAAGCAAAATGGCTGAACGATCCTGCAACAGGTTCTTCAACAATCATTTCTCCCAAATGACGCATAATCAAAAATGCGATTAAGCCGCCAATGGCATATCCTAAAATAATGGATGGTCCCGCAGATTGAATCACTTGCGCCGAGCCTAAAAATAATCCGGTACCAATTGCTCCACCCATAGCAATTAATTGGATATGTCGATTTTTTAGTCCTCGTTGCAGTGTAGAAGATTCGTTGGTCAAAGGTCTTCACTCACTATGAATAAGTAAATTATTCTAATAGATGGATTTATTTTAGCCTAGACTACAAATTAACAAGCGGTGACTGAAAAGTAACACTAAAAAATATTTAAAATCATTAACTTGCTTTTAATAATGCAAAAATGATTGAAAAATATTCTAAAAATATATTTTTTGATAGACTCTTTTTTTCATGATTTTGCTTAATTCGGTCATTGCGAGCATGAATCTAAATTCTCAAAATAAGTCTGCGTCAATACGATTGATGTATAAAAGCATAACGCTATCTCTAGATCACAAAACGATTTAAGATGAAGCGAATGACTAAACAAGTCTGCTTGTTTCGAGATATAAAAACACAATAGTAAGGATAACAGTTGATATGAGCTCAGTACCGCAAATTAAAATTCCAGCAACCTATATGCGTGGTGGAACCAGTAAAGGTGTATTTTTTAAACTTGATGATTTGCCGGAAAGAGCTCAGGTGGCAGGTCAAGCAAGAGATCAACTCTTACTACGTGTTATTGGTAGCCCAGATCCTTATGGAAAGCAAATTGACGGTATGGGCGGTGCCACTTCGAGTACCAGTAAAACTGTTATTTTGGCTAAAAGTACCCAGCCTGATCATGATGTCGACTATTTGTTTGGGCAGGTTTCAATAGATCAGCCTTTTGTGGACTGGAGCGGTAACTGCGGTAATTTAACTGCTGCGGTTGGCTCATTTGCGATTTCAAATGGTTTGGTTGATGCAAATCGAATTCCTGAAAATGGTCTCTGTACTGTTCGAATTTGGCAAAAAAATATTCAAAAAACCATTATTGCGCATGTACCTATCACCAATGGTCAAGTTCAAGAAACTGGTGACTTCGAACTGGATGGAGTGACTTTCCCTGCTGCTGAAGTTCAAATTGAGTTCTTAGACCCTGCCGATGATGGTGAAGAAGGCGGCGATATGTTCCCAACAGGGAATGTTGTTGACCAACTAGATGTACCTGAGATTGGCAGTTTTCAAGCCACATTTATTAACGCTGGTATTCCGACCATTTTCTTAAATGCAGAAGATTTAGGATACCAAGGTACAGAGTTGCAAGATCATATTAATGGTGATGCAGCAGCACTGGCACGTTTTGAAAAAATCCGTGCATATGGTGCAGTTCAGATGGGGTTAATTAAAGATATTTCAGAAGCGGCTGCGCGTCAGCATACACCAAAAATTGCTTTTGTTTCTAAACCAAAAAATTATATAGCTTCAAGCGGTAAGAACGTTTTAGAAAACGATGTCGACTTACTGGTTCGTGCTTTGTCGATGGGTAAACTTCATCATGCCATGATGGGTACAGCAGCTGTAGCAATTGGTACTGCTGCTGCTATTCCGGGCACATTGGTAAATTTAGCAGCTGGTGGTGGAGAGCGTGAAGCAGTACGTTTTGGACACCCATCTGGAACATTACGTGTTGGTGCTCAAGCTGAACTTACAAATGGCCAATGGGTGGTGAAAAAAGCCATTATGAGCCGTAGTGCACGTGTCTTAATGGAAGGCTGGGTTCGAGTTCCGGGCGACAGTTTCTAAAAGTTATTTAAATGAAAGAGCCTCTCTATTATAGAGAGGCTCTTTTGCATGTGGCATCCATAACACATCACGCACTTTTTACAGCGAATCGTGTATGATGTAGTACACGAATGTTTCATAACATTTAATAAAATTTCTCTACTGATTTTACGAGGCGACTGTGTCATCACTCTCTCAAGTTAATGCGGATGTTTTAAAACAAGCTCAACAACGTATTCAACAAGATTTATTGACAACACTCGCTGCATTTTCAATTCCTGAACCTTTAAAAAGCGCAGTACACCATGCCGTTATGCTAGGTGGAAAACGTGTTCGTCCGGCTTTATGCTACGCCACAGCTTCTTTACAAGATAATCCAAATTTTGCTGCGGCTCGCCGTGCTGCAGTTGCAGTTGAACTTATTCATTGTTACTCGCTAGCGCATGATGACTTGCCTTGTATGGACAATGACTTGCTTCGTCGTGGTCAGCCAACGTGTCATGTAGCATTTGGTGAAGATACGGCTTTACTTGCAGGCGATATTTTACAATCAATGGCTTTTGAGGTTTTAGGGAGTCGTTTGTTTGATGAACAAGGGCAGGGAACTGATGCTGCAATTGTATTAAAGCAAATTCAAATTTTAGCAACAGCCAGCTCTAAAATGGTTTGTGGACAGGTTTTAGACCTACAAGCTGAAGCTAAACAAATTTCTCAAGATGAACTAGAAAATATCCACCGTAATAAAACGGGAGCGCTTATTCAGGCTGCCATTATGATGGGTGCAGTGACAATTTTCTCTGGAACAGATCAGGCAATTCCAAAATTGCGCCAGTATGGACAAGCGATTGGACTGGCTTTTCAGGTACAAGACGATATTTTAGATATTACCTCAAGTACTGAAACTTTAGGTAAAACTGCGGGTAAGGATGAACAAGTACAAAAGTCGACTTATCCTGCTTTAATGGGACTTGAGCAAGCACAGGTTTATGCAAAAGAGTTGCATGACCAAGCTTTTGAGGCTTTAGCGTATTTTGGTGAAAATGCAAAAGAGTTAGTTGAGATTTCACAGTTCCTTTTGGCCCGTACCAACTAATAAAAAATTAAATTAATAATCCTGCTTATATTCATATTTAGTGAATAAAGGAGATAAAAATGAATGGTGATCAGCTCCACCAAGTCGCGATAGAGATTGCGCGTAATCTTCCTTTTAGTGAGCAAAGCCAACCCTTTGGCCCAGAATGCGACGTCTTTAAAATTTTAGAAAAGGTGTTTTTATTAGTGGGGGAAGGAACGGGCACAAAAATGATTACCATTAAATGTGATCCATATAAAAGTCAGGAATATCAGGAACTTTATCCTTTTATTATTCCGGGGTATCACATGAATAAAAAGCACTGGATTTCCATTACTCCGCATAAAAACTTAACACGTGATTTACTTCAAGATTTGATTCGCGATTCTTATGACTTGGTTATAAAAAAGCTCCCTTTGAAAGATCAAAAAAGATTAAACAACCAATAATACTTAATATAAAAACGGCGACCTGATGATCGCCGTTTTTATTTCAAGGACTTATTTGAAGCAATTAAATTAATTATGCTTTCCCATAATGCCACGAATTGTATTTAAAACATCGGCAGGTAACACAACAGTTTTGGCATTGCTTGATTTTGCCATCTCTTGCATTGCTTTTACATATTGTTCACCCAAAAGGTAAGCAACCGGAATCTCTTTATCGCCAACTGCACTGGTCACCATTTCAATTGCACGTTGAGAGGCTTCAGCTAAAACAACTTGAGCTTCTGCATCACGGCGAGAAGCTTCTAAACGACCTTCTGCACTTAAAATAGCAGCCTGTTTTTCACCATCGGCTTTAGTAACAGCAGCACGACGTTGACGTTCTGCGGCAGCTTGCTCTTCCATGGCAGCTTGCATGGTATGAGACGGTTGAATATCCTGAATTTCTACGGTTTTTAAGGTAATGCCCCAATCTGAAATATCATCAGAGATCGCAGCTTTGAGCTTCGCTTTAATGTGATCTCGAGATGATAAAGCATCATCTAGATCCATTTCACCAACAATAGAACGCAGTGAAGTCTGTACAAGGTTTTGAATGGCCCAAGTATAATTTTCAATACCGTACACTGCTTTTTCAGGGGTTGTTAGATTGATATACGCTACTGCATTCATAAGTAATACAGCATTATCACGGGTAATCACTTCTTGAGATGGAATATCAAGCACAATATCTTTAGTGGTGACTTTATATGCCACTTCGTCAATATAAGGAATAACGAAGTTAAGCCCCGGATTAAGCGTGGAATGATATTTCCCTAAACGCTGAACAATCCATTTATAACCTTGAGGAACAATACGTACCCCTTTAAAAATGGTAACTGCGACAAAAGCCAAAAAGGCTAAAACAATAATGGTACCAACTGGCATGAAAATAACCTCTCTTTATCTTTAATGTTTATGAAGTACTGTGGGGCTGAACAATTAAGTCATTACCCGAAATATCAATGACTCGAACTCGATCACCGACTTTCACAGGGGTAGTGCTTCGACAGTTCCATTCATCTGCCCCTAAAATAGGCATAGGGAAACGAACAATAATTTGGTCATGGGCGAGTTCGGTTTGAATCACCATACCAATTTGCCCAATGGTGGCTTCACGAGGTAAACCCGCTTTAGTTTTATCAATCGACAATGGTTTAATAAATTTGAACCAAAGAATAGTGCACAGCACCGATAAAATAATCCACAATACAATTTGTGTTGTGAGGCTAATATCTGGAAATAGCCAATAGAGAAAGCAAACCATAATGGCTGCAATACCAAACCAGAGAGCGGCAAAAGCAGGGATAATCAGCTCAGAAAGAATAAGTAAGATACCCAATACAAACCAGTGCCAAGGTTCTACAACAAACTCCATAGATCTGCTCTTTTATATATCTTTATGATGGGTAAAAGTGATCACATATCACTTTTACCACTGTAGCAGATGATGGTAGGTGTGGATAGAAAAAAACCACCTCAATTAAAATTTAGGACGTGGTGCTGGCTTAAATGCGGCAGGAGATTTTTTGAAATTCGCAATTGCAGTTTCAATTTGACGAATTTGACCTTGAGCAGCTTTTTCACCCTCTAAAATAGCTTCATTGCTTGATTTTAAATCGAGTGTACCTAGGTGCCCGACTTTAGGTTGGATGACTACGTTTGCTAGCTTTAACTCTTCATTAATACTTTGTTGACCCATAATATTAATGGTTTGATCAAGTAATCCCCACATATTCGCTGGGCGATTCCCTGCTGGACGTGCTGAAATATCAACCGCAATCACAATATCTGCACCCATATCACGTGCTGTTTTTACAGGAATTGGGCTAACTAATCCGCCATCTACATATTTTTGATTACCAATAGTAGCAGGTACAAATACGTTTGGAATACTACAAGATGCGCGTACGGCTTGACCTGCATTACCTTTAATGAAGTCAGCTTTTTGACCATTATCAAGACGGGTTGCTACCGCGGCAAAACGAATTGGGAATTTCTCAATCGGCTTGTTGCCAACGTTACGGTTCACATAGTCTTGTAGCTTTTGCCCAAGAATAATACCTTGGCGATTAAGCGTTAAATCACGAATATCAGATTCTTGCAGTTTAAGTGCAAGATTTTGGAGCTGATAAGGTGTTTGTCCGCTGGCATAGATACTTCCCACAAAACTGCCGGCACTTGTACCTGTAACAATTTTAGGCTTAATACCATGTGATTCTAAAACCTTGATAACACCAATATGTGAAAATCCTTTTGCTCCACCGCCACCTAAGGCAAGTGCGATTACTGGTTCGCGTGCTTTAACTGAAGTGGTCGGTGTTGGTGTTTTGCTGAACTTATCACAGCCGAATAGGGCTAAAGAGATAAATCCGATACTGGCAAATTGAGCAATTTTCATCTTTAAAAAACAATCTATGGCAAGATAAATTAAGATGGCTCATCAGACCAGATTCGTTCAATTTTTGCTAGGTTTTTTTCACAAGATTTTGTAAAGGCTCCGCAAGCCAATTACGATTTTTCGGTGATATTTTTCCTTTATAACGCTCAAAAATCTTTTGTAGATCTTCATCATAGTTGCCACTTGGATTTAAGTGTCCTAGGCAGTGAATAGTTTTACGATCATAATCAAAAGAAAACATCACAATCGGAATATTGGCTTTTGCAGCAATATGATAAAAACCACTCTTCATTTTTTTTGCTTTCTTACGTGTGCCTTCCGGTGCCATGCCAATCCAAATTTTGTCATAGTCATGAATCGTGGCAACAACTTGTTCCGTCAGTCCATTGGCTGAGTCACGTTTTACAGGAATAACACCAGCCCAATCTAGAGCGCGTTTAAACGGTGGCTTAAATAGACTGTCTTTGCCCAGTACCGTAATTTGAATACCCAATCCAAAAATGGCAAGAAAACCATACCAGCCATCAATATTAGATGTATGGGGAGAAATAATAGCTACTGCTTTAGGAAAGTTGGGTACTTCACCTTCTATAGTCCAACCTTGAGCCAAAAAAAGTTTCTTAAATAATGCTCGACTTAAAGCATTACCACGTTGAGGTACCTCTGGAGGGAGGGTAGGGAAATGTTGTTCCATATTTTTAAGTTTTAAATCATCCTTTGTTTTATCTTAATCTTTTGAAATCTGTGCTTCATTGGCAAAATGTAAGACCACGCATGGTATTTCATGTGATTACCGCACAAACAAATAAAAGTAGGTATATATGTTTCGACAGCAAAATCTTTACCTTTTGCTATTTTCCCTATATTGGGCACAAGGTTTGCCTGTTGGTTTTATGACACATGCTTTGCCTGTCATATTAAGAGCTCAAGGTGTATCACTTGCCCATATTGGTGGTTTTGGATTACTCATGTTGCCTTGGTCAATCAAAATATTTTGGGCACCGTGGGTAGATCGACATGCGATTTCACGTTTAGGACATTATCGAAGCTGGATCTTACCTACTCAGCTTTTGACGGTGGCCGTACTTTGTGTTTTATCTTTCTTTCCCATTCAAGCCTTAGATCAGCCGCTGTACTTATTTATATTTTTTATTGCACTGTTATTTATGAACTTGACGGGTGCAACACAAGATATTGCAACCGATGCGTTAGCTGTTAATTTATTGCAACACGATCAGCAGCATTGGGGAAATATTTTTCAAGTCGTAGGTTCTCGGCTTGGTTTTATCGTGGGTGGGGGAGCGGTGTTATGGTGTTTAGACTGGTTGTCATGGCAACCGACATTTTTATTACTAGCTGCTTTAGTCTTCGTCAATACTCTACCAGTTTTACTATTTAAAGAACCTCTTCATAGTTCTCATTCTACTGATGAACCTAGCCAGCCAAATTTAGTCACAAAAATTAAGTCTTATTTGAGTTATTTTTCTCAAAATAAAGAACTGCGTGCTTGGTTAATGGTACTTATCACTTTTAAAGTGGCCGATGGCTTAGCTGGGCCGTTACTCAAACCCTTAATGGTTGATATGGGATTAAGTTTTACCCAAATTGGTGTTTACATCACTATGCTAGGCGCTGTAGCTGCTTTAGTGGGGGCATTTATTGCGGGTTGGGTGTTAAAGCACTTTTCTAGACCAACTACATTAATTAGTTTTTCAATATTAAAAATCATGAGTTTAGGTGCCTATGTTTATTTGGCTTATGCTTACGAGCAAAAGATAAAAATAAATGCATGGCTTATCTATACTATAAATGCTTTAGAAGATGCCTTTGCCGCTATGTTACTCGTTGTAATGTTAACCTTAGTCATGCATTACAGTCGAAAGAACTATGCCGGCACTGATTTTACTTTCCAAGTTTCGGTCATGGCGACAGTAAGTGGTGGTCTTTATACTTTGAGTGGTGTTATTGGAGATGTACTTGGTTATTTCCATTATTTGATAGCTATTGTCACTATTGCTGTACTATTTTTAATTCCTATTTACGTATGGAAAGCAACAAAAACTGTATAAAAAATGATATTAAGTCGATGAAATAAAGAGACTTAAATCAGCTTAAGTTATGTTAAAAAATGGTGGTTATGTATTTTAGTCATTCTTTTAAAAATGTATATTTTTAGCTATTCAAATGGCTTATTAATTATGCCATCTTGTTTGAGTAGCAAATGGAAGCTAGATGGAGAAAAGGGATGCGGATAACAAGAAAAATCATGTGAATCAATCGATCTGGATAAAAGAATATTCAATTAGACTGTATATTAGCCTAAAGTCTAAAAAAGAATAATGAAATAATGATTTAATCATTCTATAAGATAAGAGAGTTGTGTAGGATTCGTTACAACATGAAGTCAAGGTAAAAGTTCTGTAAACAAAAAGCTGTTTTGATTTTTTTGATTTGGAATTTTTAATCTTACCCAGCGTTAAAATTGGTTTTGATTGCGGTAATAAAATTAATGCAATCAAATTTGGAGAAGAGTTGATTTTTTAGTGCTCAATGGTCACACGAATCAACTTGGCATGGATAAGCGACATAAAATATATTTTTAGGAGTTTTTGATGGATCTATTCCTTAATCGTAAATCGTTTGTTGTTAAAAGTTTAGCTATTACAGTAACAGCTTTAATGATGAGTGGGGCAAATGCGGCAACCTCTGAAAAAGAGGAAATTCAAAAACTTCGTCAAGAGGTTGAAGCATTAAAAGCATTAGTTAGTACAGTTAGCTGAAGTTAAAGCACAGCCACAACCAGTTGCTGCGCCAGCTTCGCCATTAGCTGGATTTAAATCTAAAGCTGGTGCCGATGTAAACCTTTATGGTTTTGTTCGTGGTGATGCTAACTACATTATCGAAGGTGCAGATAATGACTTTGCTGACGTTAGTAAGACTGATGGTAAAACACACGATAAATTACGTGCGACTGCTAAAACTACACGTCTTGGTTTAGATTTTACTGCTCCAGTAAATGATGCCAAAGTGGGCGGTAAACTCGAAGTTGACTTTGCTGGTTCAACAACAGATTCAAATGGTTCATTGCGTATTCGCCATGCTTACTTAACGTATAACGACTGGTTATTTGGTCAAACGACATCTAACTTCTTATCAAGCCATGCACCAGAAATGATCGACTTCTCGACAAACGTTGGTGGTGGTACTAAACGTGTACCGCAAGTACGCTATGGTTACAAGTTAGGACCAACTACGCAATTGTTTGTTTCTGCTGAAAAAGGCGATAGCACTTCTGCGGCAACTGGCGATAGTATCAAGTATAGCTTACCTGCATTAACTGCTAAAATTACTCAAGGTTATGCAGACGGTAGAGGTTCTGCATCAGCTCGTGCTTTAGTGGAAAATTATAAATCATCAATTGGTGATGATAATAAAACTGGCTGGGGTATTGCTGCGGGTACAGACTTTAAAGTTTCTGATCCTCTAAAACTATTTGCTGATGTTTCATATGTAGTTGGTGATAGTAGCTATTTATACGGTAGTAACGCTGCCTATACATTGGTAAATAACAATATCGAGCAAAATAAATTTGTTGCTGTACAAGTAGGTGGTACTTATAAAATTCTACCTAACTTACGCTCAACTTTAGCGTACGGTGCAGAATTTGCTGATGATGGCACGGATTATGCTAAAGCATATACAGCTGGTAATGAAAAAGTTCAGCAAGCGTGGATCAACTTTATTTATTCACCTGTTAAGCCAATTGACTTAGGTCTTGAATATATCAACGGTAAGCGTGATACATTTGGTGGTCAGTCTTACAAAGATAACCGTATTGGTTTAATGGCTAAATATAGCTTCTAATTTTTCAAAGATTTAAGTCTGAAAAAGTCGAGGTTCTAGTTAACCTCGACTTTTTATTTGTAGTTGAGTTAAATAACACTAAGCGCTTAAAAATGGTTTATACCGATCATTCTAGTATTTAAGTCATTTTTAAGTTTCAATTTTTACATTAGAAGATCATAAAAAAGGTCGTAGTAACCAGAGATGCTGAGTTTTTTTTCTAAATTAAGAAATAAGCAGATTTCCCTGTTTATGTTCAACGTCATTATAGCCATTTGGTTAGGAGCAATTCTAAATATTGGTTTTTATAAGAAAGTTCACTTATTAACACCATATTTAGGTATAAAAGCAACCTTATTTTTAGCGGCTACCGTAGTGATTGTTGTTGCTATCTATTATGCAGCTTTACAAATTTTAAACTGGAAATGGACAGCCAAATTTTTTGCCATTTTGTTGGTATTTATTGGTGGATTTAGCTCATATTTTGTAAATACTTTGGGCGTGATTGTTTCACCTGACCAAATTCAAAATATCGTACAAACAGATGTCTCTGAAGCTACAGATTTACTTTCTTTGCGTTTTGCACTCTGGACTATTTTCTTTGTTGTTTTACCTATATTTTTGATTACTCAGGTCAAACTAAAATCAGAAAAAATACTTCCGCTTTTACTTAAAAAAGTACTTTCAATTGCTCTTGCATTTGCGGTCGTAGGTGGTTTGCTGTTTACTTATTATGTCGATTTTGCAGCAATATTTAGAGAGCATCGTGACTTAAAAGGAATGATATCACCTCAGAATACCATTTCTTCGGTCATGTCTTATTACCGTAAAAAAGCACCTAAGAAAAATCTTCCACTTGTGAAATATGGTGAAGATGCTCATCAAGTGCAACAAACTCAGAAAGATTTACCTAAGCTTATGGTGCTTGTAGTGGGTGAAACCGCACGTGCTGAAAGCTTCTCGCTTAATGGTTATGCCAAAAATACAAATCCAGAGCTTTCTAAACAAGATATTTTAAACTTTTCACAAGTGACTTCATGTGGTACGGCAACAGCAGTTTCTGTGCCATGTATGTTCTCTGGTATGTCACGTGCTGATTATGATGAGCAATTAGCGGGTCACCGCGAAGGATTACTGGATATTGCTAAACGTGCAGGCTATCAAGTGACTTGGATTGATAATAACTCAGGTTGTAAAGGTGCATGCGATCGCGTTGAACAATATCAAATTCCAGAAGAGTTAAAGCAAAAGTGGTGTAAAGATGATGAATGTCTTGATGGCATTCTGGTTGATAGCTTAAAACAGTATTTGGCTTCTATTCCAAAAGATGATAAGCGTCCACGTTTAGTTATATTACATCAGATGGGTAGCCATGGGCCAGCATATTACAAGCGTGCACCTGATGGGTTCCAACCATTTAAACCAACTTGTGATACCAACGCGATACAGGGTTGCTCGCCAGCTGAACTCGTAAATACTTATGATAATACAATCGTATATACAGACCATGTATTGAACCAAATGATTAATACTTTAAAAGAAGTATCGAATTATCAAACAGGTTTCTGGTATTTATCTGATCATGGTGAGTCTACTGGTGAACATGGTATGTATTTACATGGTTCACCGTATTCAATCGCACCGAGCCAACAAACACATATCCCAATGATTATGTGGTTCTCTGATGGTTGGAAACAACATAATCTTGCTCAAGTAAATTGTTTAAACAAACAAACCAAACAAAAGTTAAGTCAGGATAATTTATTCCCAAGTTTGTTAAGTTTGTTGGATGTAAAAACTCAGGTCATCAACCCTCAACTCGACATGTTGCACTCTTGTGCCAATGTAAACTAAAGCGAGCCTATAACATGACAAAAATCTTGATGATTGAAGATGATTTTATGATTGCAGAGTCAACGACTACGTTGCTGCAATATCATCAATTCGAGGTGGAATGGGTCAATAACGGTTTAGATGGTTTGGCCCAACTGGCAAAGAATAAGTTTGATCTCATTCTTTTAGACTTAGGCTTGCCAATGATGGATGGTATGCAGGTGTTAAAGCAGATCCGTCAAAGAGCAGCTACACCAGTCTTGATTATCTCTGCGCGTGACCAGTTGCAAAACCGTGTTGATGGTTTAAATCTGGGAGCAGATGATTATTTAATTAAGCCTTATGAGTTCGATGAGTTACTCGCTCGCATTCATGCGTTATTACGCCGTACAGGGGTAGAGGCTCAACTTGCGAGCCAAGATCAACTCTTAGAAAGTGGTGATCTGGTTTTAAATGTTGAACAGCATATTGCAACATTTAAAGGGCAACGTATTGATTTATCAAACCGCGAGTGGGCAATTCTGATTCCGCTTATGAGTCATCCAAATAAAATTTTCTCGAAAGCTAATTTGGAAGATAAGTTATATGATTTTGATAGTGATGTGACTAGCAACACTATTGAAGTATATGTCCATCATTTAAGAGCAAAGTTGGGTAAAGACTTTATTCGAACGATCCGAGGGTTGGGTTACCGTTTAGGTCAATCATAATTTAAGATTTCGGGACTTCATGAACGTGCATTATTCACTAAAAAAGCGACTGATTTGGGGCACCTCAATCTTCAGTGTGATCTTAGGTTGTATTTTGATTTTTAGTGCATATAAGGTTGCACTTCAAGAAGTCGATGAAATTTTAGATACTCAAATGCAGTACTTAGCCGAAAGAACGGCTGAGTACCCCTTAAAAGCAGTAAGTAGCAAGTTTGACTTACATCGAACTTACCACGAAGAAGATTTATTTTTAGATATCTGGGCTTATAAAGATCAGGCTAATTTATCTCATCATCTGCACTTATTGGTTCCTCCTGTCGAGCAAGCTGGGTTTTATTCACATAAAACCGCTGAGGGTGTAGTCCGAACATATGTTCTACCGTTAAAAGACTATCAAATTCAGGTGAGTCAACAAGAACGTGTTCGTGAAGCTTTCGCATGGGAGCTTGCGGGCAGCATGTTCATTCCTTATTTAATTATTTTACCTTTTGCGATATTTGCCTTGGCCGCTATTATTAGTCGTGGTTTAAAACCAATAGATGATTTTAAAAATGAGTTAATGGAACGAGATTCTGAGGAATTGACACCAATTGAGGTGCATAATTATCCTCAGGAGCTTTTGCCTACCATTGATGAAATGAATCGTCTGTTCGACCGTATTTCTAAAGCACAAAATGAACAGAAGCAATTCATTGCAGATGCTGCTCATGAATTACGAACACCTGTTACTGCACTGAACTTACAAACCAAGATTTTGCTAAGTCAGTTTCCTGAACATGAGTCGTTGCACAACTTAAGCAAGGGATTGGCACGTATTCAGCATCTGGTTACACAGCTTTTGGCACTGGCAAAGCAAGATGTAACGCTTAGTATGGTTGAACCTACAGGCTATTTTCAGCTTAACGATGTGGCTTTAAATTGCGTTGAGCAGTTAGTTAATTTAGCCATGCAAAAAGAAATCGATTTAGGCTTTGTGAGAAATGATCCTGTTGAGATGCATAGTATTGAACCTACTGTGCATTCGATTATTTTTAACTTAATTGATAATGCGATTAAATACACACCGCATCAAGGCGTTATTAACATTTCAGTTTATACCGACCCAGATAACTACGCATGTATTCAAATTGAAGATAGTGGTGCAGGTATAGACCCTGAAAATTACGATAAGGTACTTAAACGTTTTTATCGAGTACACCACCATCTGGAAGTAGGAAGTGGTTTAGGTTTATCAATTGTAGACCGTGCAACTCAAAGACTTGGTGGAACTTTAAGTCTCGACAAGAGTTTAGAGCTTGGTGGTCTTTCTGTTTTAGTGAAGTTACCTAAAGTACTACATGTAAATGAAACAAGAGCTTAACTAAGCTCTTGTTTTAATTGTTTTTCGAACTCAAAGCGATGAATACAAATCGTATAAAATAAAATATTGACTGCCCAAACGACCCAACCAGTCCATAAGTTATGACTCAGAAAATGTGCTCCTCGCATCATTTGTGCCCAGCCCATCATAAAACCCAATAAAATGCCTGCAATTAAATAAAAGTAAGCACGTTTAGGTTGTTCAAGGCGATAAACAAAATAACCAGTCATGATGATAAAACCAGCACTAGCATGACCACCCGGGAAACAATGTCCGTGTTTCGCCGTGAAGTCCCAAATATAGCCACCTAAACTGTTAGGATGAACCATATTCCAAGGGCAGGCATGAGCAGATTGTGACTTGAGTAGACCAACAACACCGCTACCGATCATACTGACAAAGAACATATAACCATATTGCCAGCGATATATTTTTAGCTTTTCTACTTTAAATGAAGCAAGCCAGAGGCCAAAAAATATAATATAAACCGCAGTAATAATATCTTTTACGATTTGATGATTAAGTCTTTCAAGATACCAATTTTCCCGATTAAAAAATTGACCAGTTGAATCAATCCAAGGTTGGATAAGATACATATCAATTTTTCCACCCACTGGAAATACAAATAAAAGTATAAAAAAACTGATGGTAAGAAAAATAAGCTGAAGCTGAAAAAAATGTTTTTGTTGATTCATTGTGTTGTAACATCAATTTAAGCGTGAATTGAAGGCATTACATAAAATAAAACTTAAATTGTTCTTAAACTATTTAATATTTCATCTATAAATCTTAAGATAATATTAAAATTAATATATTTTTCAATATTCTAAATTGATTAAATAAAGACTTAAAAGAATATTTTTTAATCAATAATTAGTGTTTTTATTTAAGAAGTTTTACTTATATAGCGCAGTATGAAGCAGGATATTTAAATCCTGCTTCATAATCGCTGAATTAAAACATACCTTCTTCAGAGTTGGCAGAGATTTTATGAATAGATAAATCTGCACCTCTAAACTCATCTTCTTGAGATAAACGAATACCAATGGTCGCTTTAAGTAAGCCATAAACAATAAAGCCACCAGCGAGTGCAATGGCAATAGCGAGTGCTGTTCCAATCAACTGAGAAATGAAAGATACGCCGCCTAAACCACCCAGCCACTTTTGACCAAATAAACCTACGGCAATACCACCGAATGCGCCGCAAACACCATGTAATGGCCATACACCTAGTACATCATCCACCTTGAGTTTATTTTGAGTATAGGTAAATAGGTACACAAACATTGCACCAGCTGCACCACCGATCACAAGTGCACTAATAGGGTGAACAATGTCAGAACCCGCACAGATTGCAACTAAACCTGCAAGTGGGCCGTTATGTAAGAAACCTGGGTCATTTTTTCCAATTGCATTTGCGGTAATGGTTCCGCCCACCATTGCCATGAGTGAATTAATAGCGACTAGGCCAGAAATGGCATCAAGGCGTTGAGCACTCATTACATTAAAGCCAAACCAGCCCACAATTAGAATCCATGAGCCAAGTGCCAAAAATGGAATTGAAGAAGGAGGGTGAGCACTTACACGACCATCTTTCTTATAACGACCAGAACGAGCACCTAATAAAATAACCGCAGCAAGTGCGATCCAACCGCCCATAGCATGGACAACGACTGAACCAGCAAAGTCATGAAAAGCTGCACCAAAGGTTGTTTCTAACCACTTTTGTAGACCGTAGTTACCATTCCAGACCATTCCTTCAAAAAAAGGATAAACCAGACCAACTAAAGCGAGCGTTGCGATCGCTTGTGAACGCATTTTGGCGCGTTCAGCAATACCACCTGAAATAATCGCAGGAATTGCCGCAGCAAAAGTAAGTAAAAAGAAACAACGCATAAGGTTGTAGCCATGATCACTTGCTAGGGCTGTGCCGTCATGGAAGAAATGCTGACCATAAGAGATATAGTAGCCAACAAAGAAATAGGCGATGGCAGAGAGGGCAAAGTCAGTCAGAATTTTACTAAGCGCGTTCACCTGATTTTTGTGGCGAACTGTACCAAGTTCCAAGAATGCAAAACCTGCGTGCATGGCTAGAACCAAAACTGCACCAAGTAATAAGAAAAATAGATCTACATTTTGCATAGCATGCTCGAAAAAAGTGCTAAATTCCATTTTGGAACAAATCTGGGTCTGTAAATTGCACCAAAATAGATTTAAGGAATCTAAAAACCTAAGTTTGTCGAAACAAACTCAATTGCATAAAAGTGAATATGCAATAAGCGCACCAATTTGGATTGTAAAATTAATTTATGGCGATAAATGGTGCGTTAATTTGCTTAAAATAGGCTGTTATGGCACATTTTTATGATAAAAGTCATCTAATTTGGTTGTAAAACGACCTAAATGAGTTCGTTATTAAAATATAAAACGAATTAAATTCTGACTAAATTATTGATTAGACCAAACCTCTTGAGCAAGTTCTATAAATGCTTTTACGGCTGGACTGATGTGTTTTTTATTTTTTACTGCAAGGCCAATAGAGCGTTTAAGGTTTGGTTTAAAAGGGCGTTTAACTACGTTTGGATAAAGTGAGAGTAGCTCTTTGGTAATGACCATATCAGACACAATTGACACCCCTAACTGGTTGTGAACCATGCTCACAATACTCAAAATTTGTGAAACATAAAATTTGATGTCTGGCTTCACATTAAAGTTTTTTAAAATTAATTCGACCTGATGTCGACTACCCGCCATTGTCATAATAAAAGGGCAGTTTTCTAGCTGTGCTGGATCAATATAGAGTTGCTGTGCGAGCGGGTAACCATTCGGAATTAAAGCAACAAAACGATCTTCAATTAAAGGGAATGTATCGAATCGCTCATCTGGCATAATTAGAAAACCAACCTCTATGCGCCGTTCTAGTAACCATTGAGCAACTTCTTTATCTTCACCTTCATCGATATAAATCTCGATTTTGGGGTAACGCTGCCGAAAAGTTTCTAAAATTGCAGGTAATAGATAAATAGATGATGATGCCCCAAAAGAGCCAATACGTAATGTACCTTCGTTCAAACCGTGGATAGCAGCCACTTCTTTTTCTAATGTATCGGAAATACTCAATAGCTCTTTTACATGAGTCAATAACTGCTGACCTGTCGTGGTCAGTTCAATATCGCTTTGAGTTCTTGAAATTAGGTTAATGCCCCATTGTTGTTCTAATGATTTAAGCGCATGAGAAACTGCTGACTGAGAAATTCCCAGCTTTTCTGCGGTAGCTGTAAAGCTTTTTAGTTCAGCAATGAGTGCGAAAATTTCAAGTTGGGTAAAGGTCATTTTGTATTTGTTATGAGTAAAAACTCATTTTATCATGAGTTTTCATTATCTTTAATATATGAGTAAGCCAAGGTCATTGCCAAAAACAGCAAGCCTCAACAAAACTCGAGTAAAGAAATGAATAGCATTGTTTTATCTCTTTTTCCCTTAGTTGCATTAATTGCATCGGGATACTTATTTAAAAAATATCGTTTTTTTAGCGATGAGTTTTGGGCTGGAGCAGAGAAGCTCAATTACTATATTTTATTTCCTGCTTTGCTTTTTAGTACGCTATCAACCGCAAAAATTGACTTACAAAGCTTGAGTACAGCCATTATTGCCATGTTGATTGTGGTCTTAGCTGTGACCGTCTTTTTATACATACTCCGAATGTTTTGGCACATACCGCCTGCACGTTTTGGTGTGCATGTACAAAGTATGGTTCGCTTTAATACCTATATTGGTTTGGCTTTAGTGACTTCACTTTTTAAAAGTGAAGGAATGGCAATACTGGCAATTTTATTGGCGCTTTGCATTCCACTGGTAAACGTTATCTCGGTGCTTGCTCTAACCTCTAAAGAACACATGGCAATTAAACCTGTTTTGATTGCACTCCTTAAAAACCCTTTAATTGCATCGTGTGTAGTTGGGGCAGCGGTCAATGCACTTCAAATCCCGATTTGGGAAAGCTTTACTCAGTTTATTAAGCTTTTTTCAGTGTCGAGTTTGCCACTAGGTTTGTTATGTGTTGGCGCAGCTTTGCAGTTTATGCAAATTAAAAAAGATATTGTGGTATTGGCAGCAGACACATTTGCTCGACTTTTAGCAGTACCTGCATTGGCTTACGCTATCTGCATGTGGTTTGGTTTACCAAGTTTGCAAACACAAATTTTAGTCATTTTCTTTGCGCTACCGACGGCTTCTGCTTCATACATTTTAACTAAGGTTTTGGGTGGTGATAGTCAGCTTATGGCAGCTGTGATTAGCTTTCAAACCTTATGTGCTGCCGTAACCTTGCCATTAGTGATCTGGTGGATTTCTTAAGATATAAACTTTAGTTAAGTCGTATTGTATTCTCTAAAAATGAATAGGTTAATCATGACTTAATAAATGCTTTGCTACCTTCCTCATCTATTTATTGCTACACTTTTTTCTTTTTCAGGTGGATGAGTATGTCCTTTGATCTCAAAGTGAGCTTGCAGCAAAGGTCTGAACCGTCTGCACAGCAGAAAAAACTGAATCGCCTGATTGATAAAATAGAACAGCAAAAAGTTAGCCTGAGCACTTGGCAAAATGCGCAAGCTGAGATTCAACAGCACATTCGGCAAAAATTGATGCCTGTGTATAACGATTTACATACAGTGCTATTTCAGCAGTTAGATCAACTTTGGAATATTTTACATAGCCATGAGTTTTCCAAAGCAGACATGCAACAACTAGATGAAAAAATTGCCCAGCTTGCACAAATGTTGAAGCGCTCCAAAATGCTGTCTGCTGAACAATTGGATTTAGTGAAGCAGATTGATACCTTTTATCAGCAACATGCGGGGGAATCGGCAAAAAAGAATAAAAAAGCTCATTCATTAAAATTTGAATACGAAGAAAGTGCTGATCAAGGTGTAGAGTTAGAAGAAGACTTTGAGCAGTATGCTGCCGAGCAACAACAAGCGCGTGAACAAGCCAAACAGCAAAGACAGCAACAGAAACGTGAACAAGCTGAGCAAATGGCAGCGCAGTCACTTAAAACAGTCTATTTAAAAATTGCTGCGATGATTCATCCAGACCGTGAGCAAGATGAAACTAAAAAAGAAGAAAAAACCGAGTTGTTCCAACAGGCAAGTCAGGCCTATGAAAAGCAGGATTTGTTTTATTTACTCAAACTCCAGTTACAGCTTGAACAGAATAAGGGGCTAGGCGCTAAAGAGTTATCTGCCGAGCAATTGAGGTTTTATAAACTGGCTTTAGATACACAAAGTCAGCAGCTTGAAAGTCAAATTGCTGAGATTTTGGATTCTTTTCAGTTGGCAAAGAATGTAAAAGCAGAGCATGTACACATTAGTGATGTGTATAAAGCTGTAGATGCAGACTGTGCTGAGCTAAAGCAGCAGGTGAAATGGGAAAAAGAGCGTTTAAAACATATGAAAAAAGTCAGTGGGGTTGAGATGTTGTTGGAGCATGGGGTGATTTAATTATCTTTGATGAACCCATCAGATATTCAACTAATAGCAGTAGTGAGTAATTTTTTAAGCTTTATATAATGTTATGAAGTTGAGTAGGAGGATCTGGTCGATGCTAAAATTCTGATAGCTATACACTATGGTTTTGAGAAAGGGGTATAAGATAAGCGTTTCTCAGTTTTGTGATGAGATTCAATAATTATTAGCTTTAGAAATAGAATTAAAATGAGATAAATCTACATTATCTATTTTTTTTAATTTATCCATTTCACTTTTTGTCAAATTATAGATAGGGGTTTTAGTAAATTCCTTATTTTTATGCCAAATAAAATTTCCATTTTCATCAATACCTTCTGCTGCAGACAGAATTCTATAATCATAAATTCCCCACTTTTTTATACTTTTTATTTTTAAAGTTAAACAGATTACATTTTCGAACACTATATCTGATTTGTTAGCTTCAACAGCTAAATTATATGCTCCAGCATCTTTAACACTTGGATAAGCTATTGCATCCGTATTTGCCTTTTTTAGTAGTTTATTAGATAAAGTTCTAGTGAATAAATATTCATTTTCTACTGCCTTTGTATCAGCAAGAATTTCAGAAAAATATTTATCAATATAAATTAGATTTCTTACTAGGTCTTTAGAAGAAGAGTTGATTAATCGATTGATACATCCTTTTGGATCTTGACCTAGAAATTTTACATATCCGGTTTTAAAAACATTCCAAAACTCGCCCACTACTGCAATACGTAGGTTTTCATTTTCTTTTATTCTAAACCCTGCCAATTGAATTATATCATTTTCTTTAGAGTTTATCTCGGCTAAGGCTGTTTCTCTTCTAGATGCTAAATAGAAAAAAGGACTTTCTTTATCATTAATTCGGCCACAATTAACTAAATATTTTGGTGGATAGCTTAGATCATCAATATGCTTGTAAAAGTTACTTTGAATTTTTCTAGCTCTCCAAAAAACAGAACCTCTTTCGAAATTGAAGCTTAGTACTTGATAGCAATCTAGTGCTTTTTCAATATGATTTATAAAATCATTTGGACTAAGACTCCTTAAAGCATCTTCAAATAAAAGATCTAAATCATCAAGGTTCATATTTTCTCATATTTAATATTTGGTATTAAATTAAATATTTTTTAGCATTTTAATGCAAGACTATTAAAATACTAAAAATCCCCTCAAGTGAGGGGATTTTTTGAATCAAATTACTGCATTAAAGCGCAGCAATCTGCTCCATATTTGCTTTAACTTTATCTAACTGAGCAGCAAACTCAGCAAGCTTGGCTTTTTCACCTTCAACAACCGCTGCTGGTGCTTTAGAAACAAAGCCTTCATTTGCAAGTTTGCCCGCGATTTGGTCGTGTTGCTTTTGGATTTTATCCAAATCTTTTTGCAAACGAGCAAGCTCAGCTTTAGGGTCAATTAAGCCTTTCATTGGTACAAATACCGATGCATGGCTAACAACGCTAGAGCAAGATAAAGGTGGTTCTTGGTCTTTATTCAAAAACTCAATGCTTTCAACTTTAGCCAATGCTTTGAATAATGCTTCAATACGAATGATTTGTTCACGTTCAGCGTCAGATGTGTTTTGAAGTAATACTGGCAACAAGCGCGCATTACCTAAGCCTAACTCACCGCGAATGTTACGTACTGCGCCAATCAAACCTTGAAGCCATTGCATGTCTGCTTCAGCTTGTTCGTTGATTTTTGCTTGCTCAGGAATAGGGTATTGAGCAGTCATAATCGTTGGACCACCTTGACCAAGCATTGGTGCAAGAGTCTGCCAGATTTCTTCTGTCAAATACGGCATTAATGGATGAGCCAAACGTAAAGAAGCTTCCATGACTGCAAGCAATACACGACGTACTTCAGCTTTACGTTCTTCAGAAACTTCTGCATCGTTTAGAACTGGTTTAGTTAATTCAACGTACCAGTCACAGTATTCATTCCAAATAAAGTCGTAAATTGCTTGTGCAGCAAGGTCTAAACGGTACGTTGCAAACGCTTGGTGTACAGCAGCTTCAGCTTTTTGCAGACGGCTCATAATCCATTGTTCTGGAAGTTCCCAAAGGTCAGGGCGTGCTTCTTGACCAACAGTTTGACCTTCAACATTCATCAGAACGAAACGAGTCGCGTTCCAGATTTTGTTACAGAAGTTACGGTAGCCTTCAACACGTTTTAAGTCGAACTTGATGTCACGACCAGTGTTTGCAAGCGCACAGAACGTGAAACGAACTGCGTCAGTACCATAAGCATTGATACCTTCTGGGAACTCTTTACGCGTTGATTTTTCAATCTTCGCTGCATCTTTCGGGTTCATTAAGCCAGTTGTACGTTTTGCAACTAAGCTTTCTAAATCAATACCGTCAATCAAGTCTAATGGGTCAAGTACGTTACCTTTAGACTTCGACATTTTTTGACCTTCACCATCACGTACCAAGCCGTGAACGTAAACAGTCTTAAATGGAACTTGCGATGAACCATCTTCATTTTTCATGAAGTGCAGGGTCATCATGATCATGCGGGCAACCCAGAAGAAAATGATGTCAAAACCAGTCACCAACACATCTGTCGGGTGGAAGGTTTTTAGGAAATCATTTGCTGCATCTTTTTGTGCATCGCCAGTCCAACCTAAAGTTGAGAATGTCCAAAGTGCAGATGAGAACCATGTATCAAGAACGTCTTCGTCTTGTTTAAGTTCAACGTCAGCAGCGATGTTGTTTTTCGCACGTACTTCTTCTTCGTTACGGCCAACATAGATGTTGCCATTTGCATCGTACCAAGCTGGAATACGGTGACCCCACCAAAGCTGACGTGAAATACACCAGTCTTGAATGTCACGCATCCATGCCATGTACATGTTGCTGTACTGCTCTGGAACAAACTTAATGCGGCCATCTTGAACTGCTTCAATTGCAGGCTCAGCAAGAGGAGCAATTTTTACATACCATTGGTCAGTCAATAATGGCTCAATGATCACACCTGAACGGTCACCGCGTGGCGCTTTTAAGTCATACGGTTGGATTTGATCTAACCAACCTTCAGCTTCAGCTTGAGCAACTAATTTTTTACGTGCTTCAAAACGCTCTAAACCAGCATATTCCGCAGGTGCAGTAATAGTTTTAGAAATTTGTTCGCCAGCTTTGGCAATATATTCAAACTCGCCTAAAACTTCGGCGTTTTTGTTGAAGATATTAATGATTGGCAAGCTATTGCGTTTACCTAGGTCATAGTCATTGAAGTCATGAGCAGGGGTAATTTTTACACAGCCAGTACCGAAGTCTTTTTCAACATAGTCGTCAGCAACGATCGGAATTAAGCGACCAGTGATTGGCAAGACAATGTTTTTACCAACAAGGTGTGCATAGCGCTCATCTTCAGGGTGAACGGCAACAGCAGTATCACCAAGTAAAGTTTCAGGACGAGTTGTTGCAACGACTAAATAGTCTTTGCCGTCTTGAGTTTTAACTGATTTGTCTTCAAAGAAATATTTAAAGTGCCAAAGTGAGCCTTTTTCTTCTTTGCTTTCTACTTCAAGGTCAGAAAGAGCAGTTTGAAGTTTAGGATCCCAGTTTACAAGGCGCTTACCACGGTAAATTAAACCGTCTTCGTGCAAACGAACGAATACTTCTTTGACTGCGTTTGATAAACCCTCATCCATCGTGAAGCGTTCACGTGACCAGTCTACAGATGAACCTAAACGACGAATTTGTTTAGTGATTGTGCCGCCAGATTGTTCTTTCCATTCCCAAACTTTTTCGATGAACTTTTCACGGCCTAAGTCGTGACGAGTTACACCTTGTAAGCCAAGTTGACGCTCAACAACCATTTGAGTTGCAATACCAGCATGGTCAGTACCCGGTTGCCACAACGTGTTTTTACCCATCATGCGGTTATAACGGGTGAGGGCATCCATAATGGCATTGTTAAAACCATGGCCCATGTGCAAACTACCAGTGACGTTTGGTGGCGGAATCATGATACAGAATGATTCACCGTGACCAGAAGGTTTGAAGTAACCTTGTTCTTCCCACGTTTTGTACCACTTCTTTTCGATCTCGGTTGGATCGTAAGTGGTGGCAATATTTTGAGCGGTTTGAGCGTCAGACATAGTAGCTTAGATCGAATATGCATAAAAAATTGCATCTATTGTAGCAAAAAAATGCCTCGAAATTAATGTGCTGAAAACAGATAAACGGTTTTGTATTTTTTTCAAAAAACGGTAGATTTATGAAGCATGGAACACAATTTAATCGTGTAGTGACACGGCACAAAAATTACAAAAGAATTGATAAGGGATGCAACTCATGAGCTATAAAGTTTTCTTAAAAATTTCCGACTCGACTTATACGCAATTTGCTGCGATTCGAGAGAAATTGCAGGCAGGCGTAAGAGAAAGTCAGTCCAAAGTACTGGGTAGTGTTCTTTCTGATTTATCTTGTGAAATTATTGAGCAGGTGTTCTCGGTATTGTTACAGGCAGAGCAGGATAACTCGGCTATGACTGAGAAACAGCGTCACGAGTCCGAGAAAGTTCTTCAACAAATTTTAGATACTTTCCGAAAGTATATGCCTTGGTCAGTCTCTTTTTTTGGTAATGAACGACTTTTACCTTTGGTTGATTATATGACCTCACTCATGAAAGAACGTGAGCAAGATGTTTATATTACATACCCGATCACACCTCAACTTGTGCAACAAGCCCAAACACTCACCGAGCAAATACGTGCAGGCAATATGCAAAGCGTAGAAGAAGCTTTTCAAACCTTGATTCAAATTGTGGATTTAGGCGTAACAAGCCTAGTACGTGAACCTAAAAAACGTTTAAAATTTAATTTGGTTGTCGATAAAACCCTAAATGGGGTCATTAATATGACAACGCATTTGGGCTATAAACGTTTGGAAAAACTGGGAACGCAGGTTGATCAGACCACAGCAACTCATTATATCAACCACTTTTTGGCCTTCATGCATCAAGCAGCATAATTTAAAAAGATAATAGGAAGTTAAAATGGCCAAACTTGATACTTTGCAAAATAAAGTGGTGTGGATTACGGGAGCATCTTCTGGATTAGGTAAAGCTTTAGCTGGTGAGTTTGCTCTGCAAGGTGCTCAAGTGATTTTAACTTCACGTCGCTTTGAAGAGTTAGAGGAAGTCCGTGTTGGTTTACTGCATCCAGACCAACATCTGTCTGTAGTTGCAGACATTACCAAGCAAGAGCAAGTTCAAGAAGCGTATGAGCAGATTTTAAAAGCCAAAGGTCGAATTGATTGGCTTATTAATAATGCGGGTTTAAGTCAACGTGCTTTGATTCAAGACACCACAATGGAAACTGAAAGAGCCATTATGGAAGTCGATTATTTCTCGCAAGTCGCATTAACCAAAACTGTGCTACCGACTATGCTCAAACAAAAGTCCGGTCGAGTTGTATTTGTCTCTAGTGTAGCAGGGCTACTAGGTACACAGTACCGTGCAAGTTATTCGGCTGCTAAAGCTGCTATTCATATGTGGGCCAACAGTTTACGTGCCGAAGTTTCAGATCAGGGCGTTGAAGTTTCTGTGATTTTCCCAGGCTTTGTAAAAACCAATGTTTCTTTTAATGCATTAAATGGTGCAGGGCAGCCTCAGGGCCATCAAGACGAAGCAATTGAAAATGGATTAGAAGCAGATGTTTTTGCAGAACAGTCAGTTAAGGCGTTAATGCAAGGGCAAGAGTATATAGTAGTGGGCGGCACGAAAGAAAAACTGGGTGTGATGGTTTCTCGTATGTCCCCGAAATTACTTTATAAAATGATACGAAAAACAAAAGTGAAATAAAAAAGAGATTTCGCCGTGCTAAATTGATGGAAAACCCATATAGAAGGTTCACCATGGATCAAGACTACCATCGTATCTTAGATGTTGTAACGCGTTTTCAATTGGTCTTTGACCAGAAAAATTGGGATGCGTTTGATGAGTTATTGGCCGATCAACTTGAGGTGGACTATTTCCAGTTTAGAGGAGAACCTTTATGTGTGGTGTCTTGTCATGAATTTAAAGGTTCTCGGCAACAAGCTTTGTCGCATTTGCGACTACAGCACAATTTGAGTAATCCTCTTATTCGGATTGAACAAGACCGAGCATGGCTAGAGTGTAATTATCAAATTTACCGTTTTTCGGAAAATGATTATTTTCATTCTTTTGGTCGCTATTATTTTACTTTGGTAAAACAACAGGACATATGGAAAATTACCGGAATTTGCCAACACTTAACTAAAAATATTGGCAATCCACGTATTCACTTTTCTGCTATGGGGCAGTGCTAGTCTTTGACTGCTGTACCATAAGCAAAAACCTCAACCATTCCGCCTTGCATACCGAGTTCGGTTGTACTCAGCCGAACTCCCATAATATGGTTCGCACCTACACTATGTGCTTGTTGTTTTAAACGAATAATCGCTTCGCGGCGAGCACGCTCAACAATACTTTCATAACTGCTAAGACGTCCACCTAAAACGTTTTTTATAGAAGCCAGTACATATTTAAAATAGTCATGTGAAATGACGACATTACTGCTAATAAAATGACCCAACTGATCACTTGTTGCAAAACGGTTGGTATCAATTCTGATATGGGCAAATTGTTGCTCTTTTTCTAGAAGTTCATTCAAATGTTTTTGTTCAATATGGCGGCCAAAAGCCCATCCAATGCTAAAAAGAATGAGGAAAACAACAAGCTGAAAAATAAGATTGTCCATTTTCTACCTATACTTTAAATGGATCTGGTAGATGTGGAGTTTGAGGTTGCACAACGACTGCTGTGCCATATACAAATAGCTCGGAAGCGCCTTGAGCAATGTTTGAAGTTGAAAAACGAATACCAACAATTGCATTTGCACCAAGCTGTTGGGCTTTGGCAATCATACGATCCATAGCTTCTTGGCGGGATTCTTCTAAAAGTTCGGTGTAGCCTGTAAGTTCACCACCCACAATATTTTTTAAACTTGCCATGAGGTCACGGCCCACATGTTTGCTACGAACAGTGCTTCCATACACAACATCGAGTTGTTTTAAAATTTGATGGCCTGGAACGCTTTCTAAATTACTTAATAACATTGTTTTTTATCGATCGACATTTCTTAAATATTCAAGATAAAAAATATTCAGATGAGTTGCAATAAAAAAGCCCACCGAAGTGAGCTTTTATGAAAATCAGATTTAAAGCTTATTGCTTTTTCAGTTCAGCACTTGATGGTTGATGTACCACTGTATCTGAAGAGTTTGATTTTAAACCACCACCTAGAGTTTTATATAACTCGATTTGGTTGTTTAAGTTTGCTTGTTGAAGCAATAACAAACCTTGTTCTGCTGAATAAGATGAACGCTGTGCATCAAGAACAGTCAGGTAACTATCAATACCAGCACGGAAGCGAGCATTTGAAAGTGTGTAGTTGCGGTTAGTTGCTTCTACCAAACGTTGTTGTGCTGTTAAACGGTCACCAATGTTGGCACGTGTAGCAAGTGCATCATTCACTTCGCGGAACGCAGATTGAACCGATTTTTCATAATTAGACAATGCAATTTTCTGATCAGTTTCAGAAATTTTTACATTGGCACGACGAGTGCCCCAGTCAAAAATTGGTAAATCTAAACTTGGGCCAATTGACCATGCAAACCCACCAGACTTAAATAGATCACTTAAGTCAGTTGATGCATAACCAGCTGAACCCGTTAAGCTAATGGTTGGGAATAAACGTGCTTTTGCAGCACCAATATTCGCACCCGCAGCGCTTAAGTTATATTCAGCCGCTTTTACATCTGGACGGTTGTTTAACAAGTCACTTGGTAAACCAGCAGTGAATACATTTTGCTGAGCAACACGTTTTACTGGTTGTGTAGGCAACAAGTTTTGTGCAACTGGTTGACCCACAAGTAAGTTCAACAAGTTTTGTGCTTGGGCAATTTGAGTTTTGTAGTTCGCTACGTCATTACGCGCAGTTTCTACAGAAATCTGTGCCTGACGTAATGGAACTTCACTGTCGATACCTACATCAAAACGTTTTTTGTTGAGATTGTAAGAGTCTTGCTGTGCTTTAAGTGTTTGCTCTGCAAGTCGTAAGTTTGCTGTTGCAAACGAATAATTTAACCATGCTTGAGCAACTTCGCTGATAAGACTGATTTGAGTCGAATCGCGAGCACTTTGAGTTGAAAGATAACTATCTAAAGCAGCATCTTTTAGACTACGAACACGACCCCAAAAATCAAGCTCGTAAGCAGTTACACCCAAACCTACTTGATAAGTAGAGTAGGGGTTATTTGGATTACTGCTTGGAGTAACTTGACGAATCGCACTAGCGCTTGCACCAATAGTTGGAAGCTGATTGTTCTTTGTAATCTGATATTGCTCTTGAGCACGTTCAATATTGAGCGTTGCTGTACGCAAGTCACGGTTGTTGGCAAGAGCCAAGTCAATCACTTCGAGCAAACGAGGATCAGCAAAGAATTGCTTATAACCTTGTTCAGCAATAGACGTACCAGAAGCGCTGTTATATGCATAGCTTTGTGGTATATCGGTTTTCACGACTGGTTCTGGGCCGCGCATGCTTTGACAAGCTGCCAAAGCAAGCGCAAGTGCAGATACCGCAATGCTACGACCTGAAATAGACCATACTTTTTGCATCACGATTTATGCTCCTGAGTGTTTATGGTTTTTGGTTTGTACTTAAAGATACTACGAATCCACACATAGAATACAGGGATAAAGAAGATACCTAAGAACGTTGCACTGAGTACGCCACCAAGTACACCAAAGCCTACCGAGTGTTGACTTCCTGCACCAGCACCTGTTGAAAGAGCAAGTGGAAGTACACCGAAACCGAAGGCAAGGGTCGTCATGATAATTGGGCGTAAACGCATTTTTGCAGCATGTAAAGTTGCATCAAGCAAGTCTTCACCTTTCTCTTGTAGCTCTTTTGCGAACTCGACAATCAAGATCGCATTTTTTGCAGAAAGACCGATCACCGCAATAATTGCTACTTGGAAGTAAATGTTATTTGAGAGATTTGGATCTCCTTTAATAATCATACCCAAGTAAGTCAATACGATCGCACCAATGACACCAAGTGGTACCACAAGTAAAACCGAGAATGGAATTGACCAGCTTTCATACAATGCTGCTAAGCAAAGGAATACGATTAACAATGAAAGCGCATATAGGAATGGAGCTTGAGCACCAGACTCACGTTCTTCAAGTGATAAACCTGTCCATTCATAGTCGAAACCTTGTAAGCCCATAGATGGTAACTTACCAATAATTTCTTCCATTGCTTTCATGGCATCACCAGAGCTCACGCCAGTTGCAGGAGTACCTTGAATGTTAACCGATGATACGCCGTTATAACGTTCAAGACGAGGAGAACCATAAGTCCATTCACCAGTAGCAAATGCAGAGAACGGAACCATTTCGCCTTTGTTATTACGTACATACCACTTGTTTAAGTCTTCAGGCATCATGCGGCTACCCGCATCACCTTGAACATAAACTTTTTTCACACGACCACGGTCAACGAAGTCGTTAATGTATGAACCACCCCATGCAATACGCATTGTATTGTTGATGTCAGCAATGCTCACACCCATTGCGCCAGCTTGAGCCTGATCTACATTAATTTGATACTGAGGTGTATCTTCTTGACCATTTGGACGTACACCCATAAGGCGTTTATCTTGTGATGCTAGACCTAAAATCGTGTTACGAGCGGCAATCAGTTTCTCATGGCCTTGACCACTTGAATCTTTAAGCTGTAAGTTAAATCCGGCAGTTACACCCAATTCAGGCATCGCTGGTAGTTGTAATGGCATGATATAAGATGCGTCTTTAACGATCATATTTAATGCCATACCACGTTTAATTAATGCACCGATTTGAGTTTCTGGTGATGTACGCTTGCTCCAGTCTTTTAACTTAATAAATCCAATACCAGCATTTTGACCCACACCTGTGAATGAGAAACCAGAAACGGCAAAGACAGACTCAACAGTGTCTTTTTCATTCATGAAGAAGTTTGTCATGGTATCAATCACTTTACCTGTGCGGTCAAGCGTTGCATTTGGAGGGAGTTGAACAAGTGTCATTACAACGCCCTGATCTTCTTCTGGTAAGAATGAAGATGGGAGTTTTTGGAACAAGAATACTAAAAGGGCAACTACAACAGCATAAAGAACGCCAGAGAAGATTTTGCCTTTAAGCATGCGACTAACACCATTTTGGTAGCTATGCGACATGCGGTCAAAACCCTTGTTAAAGCTTCTAAAGAAACGAGCAAAGATATTATTGCTTGGTTCTTTGTTCGGATCATGCTGTTTTAAAATAGTTGCACAAAGTGCAGGAGTGAATGTTAACGCTACAATTAGCGATAGAACCATTGCTGTTACAAGGGTAATCGAGAATTGACGGTAAATTACACCCGTTGTACCACCAAAGAAGGCCATTGGTACGAATACCGCTGTCAATACACTGGTAATACCTACTAACGCACCAGAAATCTGCTGCATTGAACGAGAAGTTGCCGTAACCGGATCGGTATGATCTTCGCTCATTACACGTTCAACGTTTTCGACTACAACAATCGCGTCATCGACCAGAAGACCGATTGCCAATACCATAGCAAACATGGTTAAAGTGTTAATCGAGAAACCGAAAATATTAATAACAGCAAATGTTCCTAATACAACTACTGGAACTGCAAGCGTTGGAATAATCGTTGCGCGCCAGTTTTGTAAAAATAGGAACATGACGATGAATACCAAAATCACAGCTTCAATTAATGTGTGTACTACACTTTCAATTGAAAGACGGATAAATGGAGTCGTGTCATAAGCCAATTTATCAGCAAGACCTGCTGGATAGTTCTTACGTAACTCAGATAAACGTTGTTCAACAGCAGCAGCAGTATCAAGTGCGTTCGCACCTGTTGCAATTTTAATTGCAAGACCGCCTGCTGGTTTACCATTAAATTTTGAGTCGAACTGGTAGTTATCAGAACCTAACTCTACGCGAGCAACATCTTTTAAACGAACTTCAGCACCAGATGCTGTGTTCTTTAAGAAGATATTTTTAAACTGCTCAGGAGTCTGTAACAAGCTTTGTGCGTTTACTGTTGCGTTAAGTACTTGACCTTGTACGGCAGGTGCGCCACCTAACTGACCTACAGCAACTTGCGAGTTTTGTGCTTGTAACGCAGTCGCAATATCACTTGGAGTGAGTTGATAACTTGTTAGTTTGGCCGGATCAAGCCAAATACGCATTGCGTATGAACCACCAAATACTTGTACCTCACCAACACCAGCAACACGGCTAAGCGGTTCTTTAATTGTCGAGTTTACATAGTCTTTAATGTCTGAGTCTGAAAGGCTGTTATCTGGTGAGTAAAATGCAATAACTTGCAAGAAGCTTGCACCAGATTTAGTAACAGTTACACCTTGACGTTGTACATCTTCAGGTAGAAGAGCAGTTGCAGATTGCAATTTGTTTTGAACCTGAACTTGTGCAATATCAGGGTCAACCCCTTGCTCAAAGTTTAACTGAATAGATGCCTGACCATTACCAGCACTGTTAGATGAAATATAGCGTAAGCCATCAAGACCATTCATTTGTTGTTCAATGATCTGGGTTACGGTATTTTCAACGGTTTCAGCCGATGCACCAGGGTAAGTCGCAGCAATCGTGACTGTCGGTGGTGCAATCGTTGGATACTGTGCAATAGGCATTTTTGTTAGCGTGAGAATACCCGCCAACATAATGACTAATGCAATCACCCACGCAAAGATGGGGCGATGAATAAAAAATTGTGCCATTCAATCTACCCCTTATGCATTTGAAGCTGCTTTCTGTTCTGCTTGAGGTTTACCTGATTGAGTCGGTTTAGCAGCATTTGGTGCTGCACCTTGAGGATTTGCTGGTTGAGCTTGATAAGGTTTTGCCGATACTTCTTGCCCTTCTTTAACTTTGGCAACACCATCAACAATGACTTTATCACCGGCTTTTAAGCCGTTTGTCACAATCCAGTTTTGTCCTTGAACACCTGAGGTTTCAACAGGACGACTCTCAACAGCCCCTTTAGCATTAACAAGCATTGCTACAGCTTGACCTGTAGGTAGACGTGTAATGGCTGCTTGTGGGATCAGATAAGCATTTGGAACAACACCCTGAACAATTTGTGCAGTGGTATACATACCCGGAAGCAATAAATGATTCGGGTTAGAGAATACGGCACGTAATGTAATTGTTCCTGTATCTTGGTTTACAGAAGCATCAGAGAAAGCAAGCTGGCCTTCGATTGGGTAGGTAGAACCATCTTCAAGCTTTAATTTTACTTTCGTGTTGTTACTATTATTCAGACTGCCTTTACTCAATTGTTGACGTAAACGCAATAATTCAGCACTAGACTGATTAATATCAACATAGATTGGATCTAACTGTTGAATTGTCACTAACGGATCAGTCTGATTTGCAGTAACCAAAGCACCAGCCGTTACTGTCGAACGTCCAGATTGCCCAGAAATAGGAGAGCGAATTGTAGAATAACCAAGATCTACATTTGCATTTGTTACTTGAGCCTTAGCTGCAGCAACTTGTGCTTCTGCAACATTAACTTGACCAAGTAAATCATCATATTCCTGTTTAGACACAGCATTACTAGAAACAAGTTGTTTGTAACGATTTAACTTGGTACGTAGTGAAGCTAGATTTGCCTGTTGTTGTAGGAGAGATGCTTTTGCATTTTCTAACGTTGCGCGGTTCGTTCTAGAGTCAAGCTCATAAAGTGCCTGACCTTCACGAACGTAGCTTCCTTCAGCAAATAAACGTTTTAAAATTACGCCACTTGTTTGAGGGCGAACTTCAGAAATTTGATATGCTGAAGTACGGCCTGAAAGCTCAACGCTTTGTTCAACACTTTGTGGTTGAGCAACAATAACACCTACTTCTGCAGGCGGCATTTTCTGAGCAGCAGCAGCTTGCTGTTTCTCATCGGAGCCTTTGCTACAACCAACAAGTGCGATACTTGTTGCTAATGCGCAAGCAGTAAGGGCTGGTGCCCAAAGCTTAGCCGACATCATTGTTCCACCTCGTTTAGATAAAATCTAAAAATATATTTGTTTTCTACTTAACCTACTTTGTGTTTGTAATAACCAGAGCCAAAGCAGTGCAATCCAAATAAAACCAATGCCCCAACCAGCGAGTACATCTGTTGGGAAATGAACTCCTGCATATATTCTTGAAAGCCCCATACACACAAACCAAAGACAGGAGATCAAAACAATATAAGGAGAGTTAGTGTTGTGCTTATGGCATAACATAATCATTGCCAGACAAGCCAGTGTTGATGCATAAACACTGTGTGCACTTGGGAACGATGCACCGTAACTTTCAACAATATGATATGCCGCAGGAGGTCTAGGCCGGTTAACACACCATTTGAGCAGCCAACCAATGGTGATACTGCCGATAACTCCCAAGCTAATGAAAATAACAGTAATAAATTTTTTATACCATGCTAAATATACACATACTAGAAAGGATAAAAAACATACAAAAGGCATGCCGCCTACGCGTGCAAGAAAGGTAGTTATACTATTAAGATAATCTAAACGATGATGACTCAATGTTTGAACGGTGAGCAAGTCCAAAGATTGAAGACTTGGTACAAAAAGACCAAGAACACCTAATCCTAAAAAAACACAACCAATACAAAGCAATAGATAGGGCATAAACACACCTTTGCTCATTCATATAGTTTTTTCACTATTGAACGCCGTTGAAAGTGTACTTGCCAGTACACTTTTTTTCAAGCCTGATAGATCATCGTAAATTCATTTTGAAATTTTTTTAACATTTGGAAAAACAATCACAACAAAATTGACGAAATTCACATTTTATGTACAAAGCAAAACTCAGTGTTCTGCTTTTTTACCGCTACTGGCTTGTGTATTTTCTTCGAGTTCTAGTGGCTGTTTGGGTGGCCAAAAGAAATCGCTTGGACGTGTAAGAAAATGGGTCATTACCAGTTTGGCTAAAGGTTTCCATTGTTCAAAGCGAACTCGGCGTGCGCGTAGGGCTACAATAATCGTTAAGGTGAAACTTACGAATAAGTTGGTGAGGCCGATACAGAGTACGCCTAAAAACGAAACTATAATCAAACCAATATCAGGGCTACCATTAATGGTCATTAAACCTTGTATGAAGTTCGCTGAAGCAAAGGCAATATGTCGAATATCAAGAGGTAGACCAAGGATGAAACCTATGGTTCCCATACTTCCTAGCATGACACCAAATAGAAAGTTACCCGCAAGTGCACCTAAGTTACGTTCAATATATTCAGCAAAACGATTAAGACGTTCTTGTCCAAATAAACTGCGTAGTCGGCGATGAGCTTTTAAACGTGGTCCAACTTTTCTATAAACAGCCATATTATCGAAATAGCCTGCAATAAGACCCGACAAGAACAAACACACACCTGCGATTGCTGCATGTGGAACTGCTAACGATGTAAAAGGATTTAAGCTATGTAATAAATAGGTTGCTTTGGTATGGGTTAATAAAGGCTCATCTAGGTAAAACTGCCAAGCAAAAGTAATCAGGGCGGCAGTGGGAATCGCAATTGAGATGTTACCCAAAATAGCAATAAACTGAGTTCGAATAATATTAATAATAAGTGCTGCTAATTCTGCAATTTGTGCAGTTTTAGAGCCTTTACGCTGCTGTACAGTTGCAGCCAGTGCAGCAGCGGTCATTGCTGGCTGTTTTGTTGCAACGGTAAAGTGCAATACGTGAATCAGAATAAAGCCAAGTGAATAGTTCATACTGAACGTAAAGGCTTGCATGAGCGGTGCCATTGTCATTCGTGCAGCAAGAATCTTTAATGTTGCCATACAGGCAATAATGACACCTGCACCAGCAGCAGCTTTGTACATTCCCCAAAAGCCTTTAGTGTCTGTACTTACATAATGTTCACCGGTACGGCTCGCATTTTCTGTAACCTGAAATGCGATGAGTTCACTGGTGGTGCTTAATAAAGAGCGAACACTTTTTTCACTATAATGGGCTTTAGTTAAGTCCGAAATTAGGTTTCCTAAAGAAACGTAGCGTCCTTCACTGTCGTCTACAACTAGATAAAGTAATAATTCAATTCGGTCTAAACACTGCTCAAGCAAAGACAATAAATAAGTCAAACTTAAACTAACACCGATTCTTTTGGTGGCTCGACGTATTTTTAAAACAACATCTCGACATTGTTCTAACATTACAAAGGCTTGAGAAGCATCTGGAGGTACTGTTACGACAGTATCATGTTGAGAAATATCTTGTTTTTTATATTTTTCGATAAACTCAATAATTTCGCGGTTTTGTACCAAAAAAGGTGATTCGTATTCAGTTAGTTCTGGTTGAGCATTAATAAACTCGGGATAAAGACCAATACCGCTAATCCGATAAGACAAGACGGTAATAGCCTTAATCATCTCTCGTTGAATAGCGTGTTTTTCATCGACGTTACTATTACTTTGTCCAATAAGTCCGAATAATGTTGCCCAATTTTTATCATCAATATGATTCAACCAGATTGAATCACTTTCTAAATAGAAAATTTTCCCAATCAAAATTTTGAGTTGACTTGAATCTTCAATAAGTGGCAGGAAATGGCCACCGAGTCTTTGCCCAAGCTGATTCCAGAAACCATCTAAAGACAAAATCCCGCTATCTGCATATAAGCTCACTTGCTTATATTGATTAATTAAACGTAATAAAAAGGATTGTAAGAGAGCTGAAGCGGTAGGGGTAAGTAAAAGGCTGTCAATAAATGCTTGTATTTTTTGTTGTATCTCCTCCGTATCGTGAGGATCGGATGGCCGTAAAGCATTGACTAAATCAATAAGTATATTTTCATCAATAACAGCTTGAGGATTTTCAAGCTGTTTCTGGATTTTTAAAAAATGATCTGAAAAATTTATATGCATAGGCAAAATAGTATCTACTGTATTCGATGTAATGCAAGCTGAGTTAAATTCATCAATGCCTGACGATAAGGTGTATCAGGTAAGATGGATAAGGCTTGCAGTGCTGCTTCTGTTTCTTCTTGGGCACGACGCTGGCAATAATCTAAAGCACCAGACTTTTGTACAATTTCAATGACTTTTGATAATTGGTCAACCCCACCAGTCGCAATACTACGACGAATAATGGCGTGTTCTTCACCTGTTGAATGTGCTAATGCTGAAATTAACGGTAAAGTCGGTTTTCCTTCCATCAAATCATCACCAATATTTTTACCTAATGTTTCAGCATCCGACGTGTAGTCTAAAATATCGTCAATAATTTGGAAGGCATTTCCAAAATGACCTGCAAATAATCTTAAAGGTTCACGATAGGCTTCTTGGCCCGCCAAAATAGCAGCACCTTCAGTTGCAAGTTCAAATAAACGAGAAGTTTTACCGTGAATAATTTTTAAATATGTTTCTTCAGTTGTATCTGGTTGATGCTGAGATTGAAGCTGTAATACTTCACCTTCTGCAATTTCACATGTACCTGTTGAGAAGTCTTTTAATAAGGTCATGTTGTTTAAATCAACCAACAAGTCAAAAGCGCGAGCAATAAGGAAGTCACCCACTAACACGGCAGTTTGGTTGTTCCAAGTCGCATTGGCAGTAGGGCGGCCACGGCGAAGCCCCGATTCATCGACCACATCATCATGCACTAAAGTTGCGGTATGGAGCATTTCAATAATGGCTGCCAGACGCTGTGCATTTGCCATGTTCTCTAAACCACAAGCGCGTGCTGCAAGTAAACACATGATTGGGCGCATACGTTTGCCACCAGCTTCAACAACATGTTTACTGACCGACATGACCAAGCCGACTTTTGAGCTAATTCCTTCATTAATCAAGTGATCCATCGCAGCAAAGTCTGTAGCAACAGGAGCGAGAATGTCTTGCTTAAAATCGATGACCATATGAAGAAAAACCCCGTATAGGTAATAATTGGCGTTAGTGTATCAATTAAAAGTGCATTAAACAGGGAAACAAGCAATTGATATTCATCATTGTATATTCATGAAGAGTTCTTTGTTCTTTATTTCGGCAAAACGATGTGTTTCCGACAAAACAATAAATTTTAATAACGTCAACATGAATACAGCTTGTTCTTGTTGCAAGTTGTGATTGGAACTTTATTTTAAATTCTATTCAGAATCAATGAAAAGTACCAAATTCGAATCGAAGCTGTTTTTATTGTGTAAGAATAACTCCTTCTAGTTGTATAGATAAAGATAAAGCACTTGTCGTTTGATCAAATTTCACTTAAAATCTGTCGCCTTGTATAACCCCAGTGGCGTTCGTTTTAAGATCGATATATCCCTTTATCGACACGACGACACGGGCTGATTGGAGTACATTATGTACGCAGTAATCCAAAGCGGTGGTAAACAGCACCGTGTAGTTGAGGGTGAAACCCTTAAAGTTGAATTATTGAAAGCTGAGTCTGGCGCAACTATTACATTTGATGATGTATTAATGGTTGTAAATGGTGACAGCATTCAAATCGGTGCTCCAGTTGTAGCTGGCGCTAAAGTAACTGCAGAAGTGATTGGTCATGGTCGTCACGACAAAATCCGCATTATCAAAATGCGTCGTCGTAAACACTACCGTAAGCAACAAGGTCACCGTCAATGGTTCACTGAGTTGAAAATTACTGGTATTTCAGGCTAATCACGAGGAGTAAGAGACATGGCAACTAAAAAAGCCGGTGGATCGACGAAGAACGGTCGTGATTCAAACCCAAAAATGTTAGGTGTTAAAGTTTACGGTGGTCAAACTGTAACTGCTGGTAACATCATCGTTCGTCAACGTGGTACTGAATTCCACGCTGGTGCAAATGTTGGTATGGGCCGTGACCATACTTTATTTGCTACTGCTGACGGCGTAGTAAAATTCGAAGTGAAAGGTCAATTTGGCCGTCGCTACGTAAAAGTTGAAGCTGTTTAAGTTTTAGCTTTAAAAAAGCCCACATTTTGTGGGCTTTTTTTATGGAATTTCATTAATTTTATCTTCATCATGATGAATGAAATTCTACAAACAATATGAATAACATAACAAAATATCTTATTTTCTCAATGATTAGCACTGAGTTTGTCGGTTAATATGGGTCATGAAATGAAGAGCTTATTCTGCTTGTTCTAATCAAAGCTTAATAGGTTATCTTACAGCAACTAAAAAGGTGATGACATGAATATGCTTCGTAAAACCATGTGTGCTATTACACTCAGCGCGTCAGTGCTTGCTCCTGTAATGAGTACTACAGCGTTCGCTGCACCAGTAGCAGCACCGGAGCAACAGGCAATTGGGAACTTGGTAAATCAGTTGTCAGGATTACAACGTTTAACTGCCGATTTTGAGCAAACAACGAAATCTAATACAAAAACTGTGGTACAGAAAAAAGGTTTAGGCGCTCAGCATATGAACCAGACGTTTAAGGGGTCTATGAAGGTTGAACGTCCAGGAAAATTTTATTGGGAAACTGTGAGCCCGTCTAAACAGACTATTGTAACTAGTGGTAAAACAGTCTGGATTTATGATCCTGATTTACAACAAGCCGTACGTCAAAGCTTAGATTCACAAGTAGCCGATACACCAGCTTTATTACTCTCAGGTAATACCAATCAAATCATGAAGTCTTATCGAGTGACTCAGCCAGATAAGTCTAAGTTATACTTCACTTTATTTCCTAAAAAAGAAGATGGCGCTTTTCAAAGTTTAACGATTAGTTTTGGTGCAAACAAAGCACCTACGTTAATGGTGCTACAAGATTCTTTAGGTCAAACCACTTATGTGAAATTTAATAATGTGAAAGTGAATGCTTCAATTCCAGCTTCTACTTTTAATTTTACGCCTCCTAAAGGCACCGATATTATTGACCAATAATTATTCTGACTCTTTAAGAAAGCCACCATTTCAGGTGGCTTTCTTTTTATATATCAACCCTAGATACATTTTTTAACCCCGTCTTATTCTTACGCTTTGTATAGTGATAAAAGAGAATATACGGGGATTAACATGCGACTTTACGACAAGAAAATTATTTTCATTCTTCCTATGGTAGCTGCCATGGTGGCAGTAAGTGGTTGTCAGCCAAAATCTGCAGCTAAAGATGAGCAACCTGCATCTAGTGCTTCCGTAAAAGAGGAAAAACAAGTTGAAGTTCCTGTTATTCAGGCAAAAGTAATTCCAGTAAAATTACCAAAGTCTAAAGTTTGCCTTGAAGATGGTTGTACTGAATATGATTTCCAGACAGTACAAACGAATCAAAAATGGATTAATGATTATTTTACGAACCGTATAAAAAAAGCTGATCCGAATGCTTTTGCAAACTTGGCTGATAAACCTGTTGAAGTACCAGAGGGGGAGCCTCGTTCAAGCCAAAGTGCAATTTATGTCCGTTATTTGGGACAAAATTATAATCTTGCAACCTTTGCCTTACAGACATACTCATACTCTGCAGGTGCAGCACATGGCATGTCACATCAAGAGTTTGTAAATTTCGATTTATTAAATAAAAAGCACATTACTGTTGCTGAGCTTATTAAGCCAGATATAGAAAAACAACTTGTTGATGCACTTTTTGATGCGAATACCAACTGGCTTCAAGACCACAATATTACCCGTGAAAAACTGCAGTTAAGTGATAATTACTACTATGGTGCCAATGGGATTGTTTTTGTTTATCCAGTTTATGAATTGGCTTCTTATGCAGAGGGTATGACTGAATTAACACTACCGTATTTTGAGGCAGCTAAGTTCATTAAACCTGAGTATTTACCAAGTGTGCCAAACTACAACATGTAAAATATGTGGTCTCTTCTTAGAATTGTGTGAAAGCTATTCGATATGAAGATGATCACTATATTTTTTAGTGCTAAGGGCTTACACTATAGCCAGTTTTTTACCCATATTATGATTAATTATGATCGACCCTAAGTTACTCAGAAATAATATTGAAGTCGTTAATGCAGCTTTAGCAAAACGTGGTGTTCAGCTAGATGTCCAAGAATGGGCATCTTTAGAAACTCGCCGTAAAGACTTGCAATCAAAAACTGAAAAGTTACAGGCAGAGCGAAATGCCGGTGCTAAACAAGTGGGTCAGATTAAAAAATCCGGTGGCGATGCTTCTGAAATCATGGCACGTATGCAGGCCATTGGTGATGAGATTAAAGCTGCTGAAGTTGCTTTATCAGAACTACAAAACGAGATTGAGCAAAAAGCACTAAGCATTCCAAACTTACCAGATGAGTCTGTTCCAGTTGGTAAGGATGAAAGTGATAACGTTGAAATCTCAAAATGGGGTACACCTCGTCAGTTCGATTTTGAAATCAAAGATCATACTGATTTAGGCGAGTGGATGGGCGGCCTAGAGTTTGAAACTGCGACTAAACTTACTGGTTCACGTTTCAGCGTGTTGAAGGGGCCTTTAGCGCGTCTACAACGTGCTTTAACTCAGTTCATGCTTGATACCCATACTTTAAAGAATGGCTATACTGAAGCTTACGTGCCTTATTTGGTTAATGCTGACTCACTTCGTGGGACAGGACAATTACCAAAATTTGAAGAAGATTTATTTAAACTTCAAGGTGAAAAAGAATACTACCTTATTCCTACAGCTGAAGTTCCTGTCACAAACTTTGTTCGTGACGAAATCATTGATGCAGACCGTTTACCATTAAAATATGCAGCGCATACACCATGTTTCCGTAGTGAAGCTGGTTCTTATGGACGTGATACACGTGGCTTAATCCGTCAGCACCAATTTGATAAAGTTGAAATGGTGCAAATCGTTAAACCTGAAACATCTATGCAGGCACTTGAAGAACTCACTGCACATGCCGAGGGCATTTTGCAGGCACTTGGTTTGCCATACCGCAAAATTTTGCTCTGTGGTGGTGATATGGGCTTTGGTGCGATGAAAACTTACGACTTAGAAGTATGGGTTCCAAGCCAAAATACATATCGTGAGATTTCAAGCTGCTCTAATATGGGTGATTTCCAAGCACGTCGTATGAAAGCGCGCTTCCGTATGGATCAGAAGAAGACTGAATTAGTGCATACGCTAAACGGCTCAGGTCTTGCAGTAGGACGTACTTTGCTTGCAGTTATGGAAAATTACCAACGTGAAGACGGCTCAATCGAGATTCCAGAAGTATTACGCCCATATATGGGTGGTGTAACGTTTATTGACTAAACTTTGCATCTAAATTGTGCACGTTTTTTGCTTAAACATAATCAGATGATTGATGTAGAGGTTTAAGGTGGATATTTTTCCAATCTCTTTGAAGTTGCAGCAGCAACGTTGTCTGATTGTGGGCGGAGGGCATATTGCTTTACGCAAGGCAACCTTATTAGCTAAGGCGGGGGCAATAATTGATATTGTTGCTCCTGAAATTGAAGAACAGCTTCTGCAATTAGTAACAACAACAAATGGTCAGCATTTTGTTGAAGTTTTCTCTGAAAAGTTTTTAAGTACACCATATCGACTCGTCATTGCCGCGACCAATGATCCGCAAGTCAATAAAACAGTTTACGAACAATGCGAAGTACGTAATTTACTCGTAAACAGTGTTGACGATATTCCACATTGCCGTTTTATGGTTCCTGCGATTATTGACCGTTCACCTTTAGTGATTTCGGTTGCTTCAAATGGGACATCTCCTGTTTTATCTCGTCAAATCCGTACACAGTTAGAGACATCCATTCCGCATGGAATGGGGAAGTTAGCTGAGTTTTCAGGAAAATGGCGAAATCATGTTAAAGAAAAAATTTCTAATCCCGATGAACGCCGTATTTTTTGGGAAAACTTGTATGCAAGCCCCTTAAAAGAGCAGGTTTTTAACGATAACCTAGATGTTGCAAATAGCATGCTTGAACAAGCATTGCAGGAGTGGAAAGCACCTAAAGGTGAAGTTTATTTAGTGGGCGCAGGTCCTGGTGATCCTGAACTGCTTACCTTAAAAGCTTTACGTTTAATGCAGCAAGCTGATGTAGTCATTTATGATCGTTTGGTATCTCAACCTATTTTAGAGTTATGCCGTCGAGACGCGACAAAAATATATGTCGGAAAAGCTCGCTCAAATCACTCGGTTCCCCAAGATGGGATCAATGCGTTACTCGTTGAATATGCTCAACAAGGAAAGCGTGTTTGTCGTTTAAAAGGCGGTGATCCGTTTATTTTTGGGCGTGGTGGTGAAGAGATCCAAGAATTATTCCAAGCTGGTGTGCCATTTCAGGTGGTTCCGGGTATTACGGCAGCGTCAGGCTGTTCAGCTTATGCGGGTATTCCGCTCACTCATCGTGATTATGCGCAGAGTGTACGTTTTCTAACTGGCCATTTAAAAGAAGGCTCTCCTGAGCTTCCTTGGAATGAGCTGGTATATGAGAATCAGACTTTAGTTCTCTATATGGGCTTAGTAGGCTTGGAACGTATTTGTGAGCAATTAATCGCTCACGGACAGCGCCCAGATATGCCAGTTGCATTAATTTCAAAGGGTACAACCCCTGAACAAAAGGTTGTGGTGGGGTCACTTGCTGATATCGCATCTAAAGTGACAGAACATCAAATTCATGCGCCGACTCTCACGATTATTGGTGAGGTCGTACGTCTGCGTGAACAGTTACAGTGGAACTAGTGGGCTAATAATTATCTTCGATCAAGTTAATGATTGCCTGAGCTAACCAACAAGTAATTTAAGTGAGTAATTAAGTGATTCATGTTGTTCTATACGAGCCTGAGATTCCTGCAAATACAGGAAATATTATTCGACTATGTGCGAATACAGGGGCTCAATTGCATTTGGTTAAGCCTTTAGGTTTTGAGCTTGATGATAAAAAGCTTAAACGTGCAGGGCTTGATTATCATGAATGGGCAAGAATGCAGATTTGGGACAATATTGAAGCATGCCTCGCAGACTTAAAGTCAAAAGGTGTTGAGCATGTCTTTCCTCTAACGACGAAGGGTTCTGCAACTCCGCATACAGTTGATTTGAATCGACCTGTGGCTTTACTGATGGGGCCAGAAACACGCGGCTTGCCTGAGCATGTTCGTTTGATGTTCCCTCAAGAGCAGTGGATTCGCTTGCCAATGGCTGAAAACTCTAGAAGTTTGAATTTGTCTAACGCAACGGCTGTAATTGTTTACGAAGCATGGCGTCAGCAAGGTTTTAAAAATTTAGGTTAGTTTCCTAAATACAAAAAAACAAGGCCCTTGGTGGCCTTATTTTTTTGATCTAATTTTAATTTAAGCTTGTTCTAGTACTTTTTCATCATAGGTGATTTGTGCTGCTAAAACTTGCTCAATGTTTGTTTCAGCCCATTCCTTTAATTGGAATGCCATTGAAGCTACATTTTGCCCTAAAGCAGTAAGTGAGTAATCAACACGGATAGGTGAGGTGTCTTGAATTTTACGTTCGATAAAGCCATCTCTTTCTAGCATTTTTAACTTTTGTGACAAGACTTTAGGTGAAATACCCTGAATATTCTTTTTGAGTAAATTGAAGTGCTGCGTTTCTTCCTCAAGAATATTTAAGATGAGTAAAACCCACTTATCTGCAATTTTTTCAAAAAATAAACGAGCAGGGCAATGTTGTTGAAAAATATTGTATTTTAGACATTCATTCATACCATTTACCTACTTACTTCTAAAAAAATATACTAGTTACCAAGCGGTAACTAATTGACACCTAGTTTCTAAAATATATCATAAAATGGAATTTAATAAAACACAGGTTCTTCCATGTCTAATTCTAATATTGCGGTTGTATATTTCTCTGGTTATGGCCACACGAAAGTAGTTGCTGAAACTTTTGCTAATGAAATTAATGCTCAACTTATCCAGATTGATCAGGAAGGTAATATTACTGAGCAAGATTGGGAAACATTAAACAATGCAAAAGGTATTGTTTTCGGTGCTCCAACTTATATGGGTACAGCACCATGGCAGTTTAAAAAATTTGCTGATGCAACTTCAAAAGTTTGGTTTACACGTGGTTGGGAAGATAAAGTATTTGCAGGCTTTACCAACAGTGCAAGCCTAAATGGTGATAAGCAAGTTACGCTTATTCAATTACAAACTTTAGCATCACAACACGGTGGCATTTGGGTGAGCTTAGGTCTATTGCCAGCAAACACTAAAAACGCAAAACGTGAAGATGTAAATAACTTGGGTGGCTCGGTAGGTCTACTTGTTCAGTCACCATCTGATGCAAGTGTAGATGAGATTCCAACAGGGGACTTGGAAACAGCAAAACTTTATGCAAAACGCGTACAAGGTATTGTAAATAAAATATTCGGATAATAAGTCCATAAAAAAGGCGCTTTAAGCGCCTTTTTTATTATTCATGCTCGTTGTGTTGAGGAGCATTGTATTTAAAGCCTTTTGTCTTGTAAGCAAGATAACCTACACCAACCACTGCCCAAGCTAAGCCAATTTGTAAAGCAAGCTTGTCAATTTCTAACCACATTAGGAATACACTGGCAAAGCCAAGCGTCGGTACAATAATGTAATTAATAATATCTTTAATAGATTTGTTTTTACCATCTCTAAGCGCATAACGTGAAATGACAGAGAAGTTCACAAAACTAAAAGCAGTTAAGGCCCCGAAACTAATTAAGTTAACAATATGTTCAAGATCTAAAAAGCCTGCAGACAACGCAACTACACCAACAATAAGAATGTTGTAAGTTGGGGTATGTAGTCTTGGGCTGATATGACCAAACAACTTTTTATTGATAACGCCATCACGTCCCATTACATACATTAAGCGAGATACGCCAGCGTGTGCCGAAATACCAGATGCCATTACTGCAACCACAGCAAAGTATAAAACTAATGTTTTAAAGGCAATGCTACCAATTGCTGCAACCATCACAGGTTGTGATTCATCTAAAGGTTTAAAGTAAGTCGTTGGGTTGCTTGGGAAATACAACTGGATAAAGTAAGTGCTTATGATGAAAATGACACCAGCAAGCAATGCTGTTGAAAAAATCGCTTTTGGAAGTGTTCTTTCAGCATCTTTTGTTTCTTCGGCAAGTGAAGATAAAGCATCAAAACCTGTAAAAGAGAAACAAAGTACCGTTGCACCACCAATCAAAGCACTAATAGAAGTCATATCATTCCAAAAAGGAGTGAGTGACCATAATTCAGCTTTATCTGGATTTAGCGTACCATCGGCATATACACCTTGGGTAAGCAATGTATACACTTGATAAACAAAGTAAAAGATAACACCAAGTTGAATAACTACAATTGTACTGTTAAAACGAGCAACGAAACGTGCGCCGAATAAGTTAATAACAGTCATTAATGCAGTTAGGCCAATTACCCATAACCAATTATTTACTTCTGGAAACAATGCTCTTAAATAAATATCGGCCAAAATGATATTGACGAGTGGTGAAAGTAAATAGTCTAGCCAAGATGACCAACCCACCATAAAACCAACATTAGGGTGAATTGACTTTTGGGCGTAGGTATATGCCGATCCTGAAGAAGGATAGCGTTTGATCATGTGTCCATAACTGATCGACGTCAATAAAATTGCAACTAACGCAAAAATATAAGAAGTAGGTACATGACCACCACTTCGTTCTGATACTAAACCAAAAGTATCAAATAAAGTTAATGGTTGAATATAAGCTAAACCAATAATAATGATGTGCCATAGCACAAGATTCTTTTGGAGCTTAGCTGTTGGTTTAGTCCCAGATAAGTTTGTCAACGGCGTTATCCTCATAATCGTTGATCAAGGATCAGCTTGGTGTTAAGGATCGTTTGAGACGAACGATCCCCCCTACATAAAAGATAAAGTGCGCCAATCTATCCTAAATTGATGCAAATTGTCAGTACTTTCGTGGAATTTTTAGCAAATTTTTTGCCATATTTCCAAAGAAAATGATGAATAAAAATTCATAGATATAAAAAAGGTCTGATTTATCATAAAAATCAGACCTTTAAGTTTTACTTTAAATATCTAAAACTTAAGTTACCAAGCTTTTTGTAAGATCTCGCGTATGTCTTTTAAGCTTGCTTCCTTAGGATTATAAATAATAGAGCCATCATTTAGTGCTTTTTCAGCAACTTCATCAAGTTGAGCTTCAGTAACCTTACCAGTTTCGCGCAAGGTACGTGGTAACTTGGTTAGGCTAAATAAGCGATCACGCATTGCTAAAATAGTCGTAATTGCTCTATCTGCACGTTGGGTTGCTGGAGTTTGGGCATAAATATCTGCACCAGCTAGAGGTAATAGTAACTCACCAATTTTCTGACCATTTACTTGTTTGTTGTATTCAAGCACATAAGGTAAGAATAGGTTCATACATAAACCGTGGGGCAGGTGAGCGACCGCACCTAATGCATGTCCTAAAGAGTGTACAAGACCCACCATCGAATTGGAAAATGCGATACCTGCCATTGTGGAAGCTTGTGCAAGCTCTAAACGACCTTGTGAGTCATTTGGATTTTCTAAAACGTTAAATAGATTTTCACTAATCTTTTTAATACCTGCACTTGCATAAGCATCGCTGAGTGGATTAGCTGCCATACATGTATATGCTTCCACACAGTGTGTTAACGCATCCATACCAGTCATTGCGGTTAAGTGAGGCGGCAATGTTAATGTCATGCGTGGATCTAAGATTGCAGCATGTGGCATTAAGTAATAAGAAGCAAAGGCCAATTTAACATTCTTTTGTGTGTCGGAAACCACCGCAACCATCGTCACTTCTGAACCTGTACCTGAAGTGGTCGGAATCACAAAAAATGGCTTTAACGGTTTTGGTAGGTTATGAGCGCCAGAATATTGAAGAAGGTCATTTCCACCTTCTGAGACTAAAATATTGGTTGCTTTAGAGGTGTCAATAACAGAGCCACCACCAACAGCAATAATCGCATCACATTTATTTGTGCGATAAGCTTCAGCAGCAAGACGAACTACTTCAAGACTTGAGTCTGGTGGGACATCATCAAAAACATGACCAATCACCGCATCAGTCGTGCTAAATGCAGCTTCAATAGGGTTGAGTAAGCCATTTGCACGGACACCTTTATCTGTAATGATAAGTGGACGCTTTGCACCTAAAGTTGCAAGTTCAAACGGAATATGTTCTAAAGCAGCATTACCGGCAATGACTTTTACAGGACAAAAGAATTCGTAATATGGTTTAGCCATGTTATGCGCTCCGCTTGAAGTAAGACTTAGCTACTTTTAAGTAAATATTTGCAGCTTCGTTGAATTTTTCTTTTAGGGTGAGTTCGGTTGGATATTCTTTAACTGCAAGTGACGCTACCAATTTTGGTAAAATGAGAGATTCCATTTTATTTAGGCAGCGCACTAAACGAATTGCTGCTGATACATCACCATCAGCAATCATGCGGTCATTTGCAAATGCTTGAGCAGTACTTTCCTGAAATGAAAAAACCAAAAATGCATGTGTCACATGCTTAAACGTAATGGTTAAATCAGGCTTTTTTTCCGCTCTTTTCAGCAGTTCTAATTGTTTATTTTCTGTCACTCGTGCAAAAAATGCTGGTCCATTTGGGAAAACATTCATTGAAAGTACAAAGTGAACAGGAAACTTAGACACTTCCTCTTGTATTTCACTATCAACCTGACTTGCCATGACTAAGCCTCGACCAACAACGTCCATCATGAGCTTAACGTAGGCAAGTTGCAGAGTGGGCTTTACAGCTTTTGTCGAAATCACTTGCTATCCCTTCTTAAAATTATGCAAAAGCAAATTTAGAGTAATTACTCTAATATATTTTTATTCCATCTCAAAATCATTTATTCAATTTTGACTTCAAGGTCATTAAAGTGACCAGATGTCTTAATATACTCAATAAAGTCCTGACAAAGTTGTTCAAATGATGGATATGGAGTCACCAAATCTTGTATGCGAACCATTTCTAAACCTGCATAACCACATGGGTTAATGGTTTGAAAACCAGTTAATGCGCAGTCTAGGTTTAAGGCTAGACCATGATAACTGCGTCCACGACGAATTTTGAAACCTAAGGAACCTATTTTTCTGTCATTTACATATACACCTGGAGCATCAGGTTTTGCGTATGCTTCAATATTATATTTCTTTAAAACATCTATCATAAATTGTTCAGCAAAACTGACTAATGTACGCACATTCCACTTCAGACGATTAAGATCAAACATGAAGTAAGCAACGAGTTGACCAGGCCCATGCCATGTCACTTGCCCACCACGGTCAGTTTGAACCACAGGAATATTAGATGGAATTAGAATATGCTCAGGTTTTCCTGCCTGACCTTGAGTTAGAACTTCGTGATGCTGGAGTAACCACAGCTCGTCGGGTGTATTTTCATCACGTTGATTGGTCAGGTTTTTCATCAATTCGAATTTGCTTTGATAATCTTGTAAATCGTTCCACTGACGAATAATCAAAGTGGGTTTATCAAGGCTCATTAAACATTTTCCTGTGCGATGTACTTAACAGAAGAGCAACTTCACTTTTAGGTTGTGAAAATATGCTCTTGATGAGTTTAAAGTATTTTGCTTAAACGATTCTAAATATTTGTAATTATTTATAATAAGCTTGATAGAAATAAAAATGCCATGACACGAAATTTGTCATGGCATCTTAAAATTAAAGTGCAGTTCTGATCTGCGGGCAAGCAGCCAAGTCTGCATACAAAGCATGAACTTGTTCCAATTCATCAAAACGTAATTGTGCGGTTAATGAATGGTATTTGCCTGTACGAGATTCTTGTACTTTTAACGTTGATTGGTCAAAGTCAGGAAAATGTTTCACTAGAATATCAACTACAGCTATACGTAATTCTTCACCCGCATCGCCAATCAGTTTAATTGGATAATCCATTGGAAATACCCAAAGGTCTTCACGGAGTTCGCGAGATGGAGTGCGGTCTAACATAAGTAACCTCATCATGTGAAACGCCTGCATCATCGCAGGCGTTTGTAGCTCTTTCTATTAAATGGGGACTAGTGCCGAAATTTCAAGATTTCAGAACTTAGTCATTCTCTAAGAAAGAACGCAAGTGTTCAGAACGAGAAGGGTGACGTAATTTACGTAATGCTTTCGCCTCGATTTGACGAATACGTTCACGCGTTACATCAAACTGTTTACCAACTTCTTCTAAAGTATGGTCAGTTGGCATATCGATACCAAAACGCATTTTCAATACTTTAGCTTCACGTTCAGTTAAGTTTTCTAGAACTTCACGAGTTGCTTCTTTTAAGCCTTCTGAAGTCGCAGCATCAATTGGAGAAGTGATGTTCTGGTCTTCAATAAAGTCCCCAAGATGCGAATCTTCATCATCACCAATTGGAGTTTCCATTGAAATAGGTTCTTTAGCAATTTTAAGAACCTTACGAACTTTAACTTCATCCATTTCCAAACGTTCACCTAACTCTTCTGGAGTAGGTTCACGGCCCATTTCCTGCAATAACTGACGAGAAACACGGTTAATCTTGTTAATCGTTTCAATCATATGTACAGGAATACGAATTGTACGTGCTTGGTCTGCGATAGAACGGGTAATCGCCTGACGAATCCACCAAGTTGCATAAGTCGAGAATTTATAACCGCGACGGTATTCAAACTTGTCTACAGCTTTCATCAAGCCAATGTTCCCTTCTTGAATCAAGTCAAGGAATTGTAAACCACGGTTGGTGTATTTCTTCGCAATCGAAATTACCAAACGAAGGTTAGCTTCTACCATTTCTTTTTTAGCACGACGAGCTTTGGCTTCACCAATCGCCATACGTTTAGAAATATCTTTAATTTCAGCAACGCTTAAATTAAGTTCTTTCTCAATATCTGCAATCTTTTGCTGGAATGCTAGAACATCTGGACGAACTTTTTCTAAATGCGCCTTAATTTCAGCAGGAGCTTTAGCAATTTGTTCATCTAACCAAGCTGGATTAGATTCTTGTTTTGGGAAAGATGTACGGAATTGAGTACGATCCATACGACCACGACGTACTGCATAACGCATAATTTCACGTTCATTAGCACGGATTTGTTCGTGAGTTCCACGAATCATTTCTGAAATGATGTCAAATAAACGTGGAGTAAATTTAAACATCATGAATACAGTTGCCAAAGACTCAAGTGCTTCATTTGCTTCACGGCTATTACGGCCATGTTTTTCAATAATAGCTTTTGTTTGAGTCCATGCTGCTTCTAATTCAGTAAAACGAACTTTTGCAACTTCTGGGTCAGGACCTGAAGCTTAACTTCTTTTGTTGATTTTGAAGATGATTCGTCTTCTTCCTCAAGTTCCTCAACGTCTTCCAAAACTTCAGGAATATCTTCATCAGTTTCAGGATCGAGGTAACCAGATAAAATATCTGCAAGACGACGTTCGCCAGTTAAAAAATCATTATATTCTTTTAATACAACTTCAACCGCATTTGGCCAGTAAGCAATTGAATTCAGGACATCACGAATCCCTTCTTCAATACGTTTGGCAATGCTGATTTCACCTTCACGGGTTAATAGTTCTACTGTACCCATTTCACGCATGTACATACGTACAGGGTCTGTCGTACGTCCAGGCTCATTTTCAACCGATGCAAGTACGGCAGCAGCTTCTTCTTCAGCAACTTCATCTGCTGTGTCAGTTGACTCACCGAACATAGTATCGTCAGATTCAGGTGCACGCTCGTGTACAGGAATACCAACGTCTTGAAGCATCTGAATAATGTCTTCAATCTGTTCGCTTTCAGTAATCGAGTCCGGCAGATGATCGTTAACCTCAGCGTAAGTTAAGTAACCTTGTTCTTTGCCTCGGCTAATCAGAGCCGCTACTTGAGAAGTAGGGGAATGCATATCGCTCATCTTTGCTTACTCTTTGTTGAATCTGTGGCAGTGAAAAACCGTGCATGATAGCACAATTTGCTTGAAATGTTTTGGCTTTGATCGATGACCGTTAAATAAAAAATATCTTTGAATTCACGACTATTTTTTGAATATTGGGCTAAAATCATTTTTTTCAAGTTTAAATCGTAGAAAAATTTGTATAAATCTTCGCTTATCGAAAGATTATGGTGTTTTATAAATACACAATTTTTTGGGTGAAAAACAGTACAAATGAGCAATTAAATGAAAAAAATATAAATAAAACTTGACAAGGAAAAGTAAGAAAGATAAATAGCGGCTAGACCCATTCACATTTTTTCATTATGAGGTAGTTTTAGTGTCTTCTACAGATTTTGAACTAGATGATAACTACGGCGATGATGATGATGTCGGTTTTGATGAGTCATCAGGCAAAATCAGTGCAAAAGAATCGTTGGAAAAACGTAGATTAATTGATGATCTATTGGCACAGCGTCGTTTAGAGCGTGAGTTAAAAGATTTCCAAAACTAAATAGGGCATCGTCGGCTTAAGTGCTATGCTATCGTCAATTTCTTTTAAAGTCAGGTAACACAATGAGTGCATTAGATTTAGACCAGTTAAGTGAATATCTAGATGGAGACCACAATGAGTATGGTCTAGACTTTGCTGCAACTCATGGTTTTTTGTGTGCAATTGCAGTAGGTCCTCAATTTGACCGTTGGTTAGATGAATTATTTGATAGTAACCATAAAAAGGTTCCTGCAGAGATCATTCAGCAAATCAAACTTTGGTTAGAGTCGATTCGTCAAGATTTAGCAAATGAAAATGGAATTGAATTTCCATTTGAAGTTGAGGAAGCGGATGTTGAGTCAAGTCTAGGCGATTGGAGTGTTGGTTTTGTTGACGCAATGTTCTTAAACGAAGAAGCATGGTTTGCTCCTGAGTATGAAGAACAATTGGTTGATTTAACTTTACCGATCATGGTTTTTAGCGGAATTGATGAAGAAGATCCACAGATGGAATCTTTCCGTCGCAATGGACAGTTAATGGATGAACTGGCAGAAGAAATTCCAGATAATTTGAATGAATTATATTTGATGTATCACACTCCAAATTAATTTATTAGAAGAAATAATAAATAACGTCCTTTCTAGGGCGTTTTTTATGTTTAGGCCTTTTTAATTCTTTAGGAATGAATTCGTCTATCTAAGGGTTTTGGTCTTTATTTCATAGTCTGAATTAAGCTATTGAATAATATGATTTTATTATTTTATAGAGATTGATATTGAAGCTTTTAGAAGAATCTTTGAGTGAATGATTTTTTAGAAAGGGTGGTAATAAAAAAGAAAAGGCATTTAGAAAACCAAATGCCTTTTAATTAAAGATTATAAGCGTTTGCGTTTAGCTGCGGCAATTTGTGATTGGCGCATACGGAAACCAGCTTTTTGTTTTTCAGTTGTTTTGTCGATGCAATACACGCATGAAACACCATGTTCATAGCTTGGTAGAGCAGACTCTTCTGGAGTTAAAGGCCAACCACAAGCATGACATTTAATGTTTGCACCTTCTTCAACACCATGAGTTACAGCGGTACGTCCATCAAATACGAAACATTCACCTTCCCAAAGGCTTTCATCTGCTGGAGTTTCTTCTAAGTATTTAAGAATACCGCCTTTTAAGTGGTAAACTTCTGTAAATCCTTCTTGAAGAAGTAAAGATGTTGATTTCTCACAACGAATACCGCCAGTACAGAACATCGCAATTTTTTTGTCTTTGTGTTGTTCTAGCTCTTTTTTAACGTATTCTGGAAACTCACGGAATGTTTCTGTTTTAGGGTCAATCGCACCTTTAAAGGTACCATATATAAAACATTTAATTTATGTTTATTTAGAATTATAAGAATAAGAACGAGAATTTTATTTATATAAAATTTGTATTAATTACTTTTTTTTCTTTGAGGACTTTAGTATTTGTTTTTTTTATTTTAAAGTGGTTAATGTAAAAATGATCACATTACTTAATGTTTTTAAGTTGTAGGTCAAAAACTCAAAAGCATTAAGTAAAAAAATATACATAAAATCATTCAAATCAATAATATAAAAGGAATATAGATATGCCTGAAATACAAATTATTGCCAAGGAAAGTCATGATACCTTGTCAACAATAAAAGGGACTTCAGCCAAACTCTCAGAAGCTTCGAATAGGGAGGGTACCAATGCAGTAATTCGTCTTAAAAATGGCGAAACTATTGTTATTGAAGGTTTCTTCAGTGGTACAGCTGAACCTGCGGATAATAGTCTTGTTTTTCAAGACCAAAATGGACAGTTGATTTGGGCAAAATTTAAATGGCACCGCAAGCACTTTTAGGTGAAGATTTACCAGCAGCATTGCCAGCAGAAGCTCCACAAGGATTAGTATCTGATGTTATTTATCAGCCTATTTCTTCAATTCAACCATTACTTTATCACGATGCTGGCTTGAACCCATGGTTGTTAGCAGCGATACCTTTGGTTGCTGGTGGTATTATTGCTGCTGCATCAAATAGTAGCAATGACTCTTCAACACCTTCAGATACTACGCCTCCAAACACAAATGGCGTTACTTTCTCAGTTGATCCTATTACTTCTGATAATGTTATTAATGGAACAGAGGCTGCTGGTAATATTACAATTACAGGCAGCTTAAAGAATATCCCAGCAGATGCAGTTAATACAGTCGTTACAGTAGTTGTTAACGGGGTAACATATACTGCAATTATCGATAAAGTAGCAGGTACATGGAGTGCAGTTGTACCAGGCAGTGGATTAACTGCAGATAGCGACAAAACGATTGATGCAAAAGTTACATTTACTGATGCAGCGGGTAATAGTAGCAATATCAATGAGTCAAAATCTTATACAGTAGATACTACAGCACCAGATGCACCAATGATTGATCCGATCAATGCAAGTAATCCTGTCACAGGTACGGCAGAACCAGGTTCAACAGTGAAGGTAACTTTCCCGGATGGCAGTACAGCAACAGTTGTTGCAGGCCCTGATGGTAAATGGACAGTACCAAATCCAGGTGATCTCAAAGATGGTGATAAAATTACAGCAGTGGCAACTGACCCTGCAGGCAACCCATCAAATCCTTCAACTGGTACTGTAGATGCAGTTGCACCACGATCCAACTGCGAAAGTTGTAGTGACTGTCGATGGTGTGAACTATCCAGCGACGAACAATGGTAATGGTACCTGGACGCTTGCAGACAATACGCTTCCTACATTGACAGATGGTCCACATACGATCACTGTGACTGCAACCGATCCTGCAGATAATGTGGGAACAACAAATGCGGTGGTGACGGTAGATACCACAGCACCAAATGCACCAGTGATTGATCCGATCAATGCAAGTAATCCTGTCACAGGTACGGCAGAACCAGGTTCAACAGTGAAGGTGACTTTCCCGGATGGCAGTACAGCAACAGTTGTTGCAGGCCCTGATGGTAAATGGACAGTACCAAATCCAGGTGATCTCAAAGATGGTGATAAAATTACAGCAGTGGCAACTGACC